>CANXYI012108527.1:0-14055 GCA_948208565.1 Hura crepitans
ATAACTAATCCATTCCCAAGGTCATATCAAATTCATGGAAGGGCAATTCAATCAAATCAATAGGAAATAGATATCTATGAATTACTAAAAGACACTGCCTATACTCCCAGTTCACATTCACACTTTACCCTATAGGATTATTGACTTGAATGTCTATATTTACATGCTTAGTTTTTAGTCTTCTATCATTTGCTTGTGTAGTGTATACATAAGAATGTGTAGCTCTTAGGTCTATCAATGCTAAAACTAAAACATTGAATAAATGATAAAATACCAATAATGACATATAGGGCTACTTTTTCTTCAAAAGTTTTAACAACATATTGCCTTGCTAATACACGAGCTTCTGACCTTGTTCCCTAACTACCACTAGGCTAATTCCCTCTACCTTACCTCTATCCCTTACTATGTGATGCTGCTATAGATGCCTATGTACGAGCACCCTCTAGCTATCTCTAAGGACACTCTCTCTAGTAATGATCCTAGGCACCACAAGTAAAGCATTCTCCCTTTCTACTTAACCAATATTGCCCTTAATGTCTCTCATTGCAAGTATTACAAGTCGGGGGTCCATTCTTATTAGATGCTGGCCCTAAAGCACTAGTGGTCCATAGAGGTGGTCGAGGCATAACTGTAGAAGCCTGCCTAAACCTTTAAGATTAAGTCTACCTTTGTGCTTAGTGCACTAACTGAGACTATAACTATGTTTCTTTTTATCTCTTACTAATGCCTAAGGCTGCACTGGACTACCCAACAGTGAACTATCTCTTCCTCTGAAAGAAATCCCTCTTTTTCTGTACCATTTTTTACATATCATATACACATGCCACTAATACAACAAAGTCTATAACCCTTAGGTTAGCTATCTGTATTCTCAGTTCTACATTTAAACCTTTCAAAAACCTTTTGCATTTCTCCTTTTCATTAGGAATAAACTCCTCAGCATATCTTATCAGTCTAGTGAAATCCTTTACATACTCTAACACTATTCTCTTACCCTGTCTTAGATCTAGAAAATCTTGCCTTTCCTTATCCTTGTATGAGTCTAAAATGTACCTCTTTCTAAACTCTTTTAAGAAGAACTCCCAGGTGAGATCTATTGCTACCTTTCTCTTCTCAATGGTATCCCACTAATGAAATGGCTCTTCTTAAAGGAGAGAAGTTGTACACTTTAAGCTCTCTTCTTTTGTACACTCTAGTTGTTCCAAAATTCTAAAGGTTCTCTCTAGCTAGTACTCTGCTCAAGTTGCATCATCCTCTTTTGCACCTAAAAAATCTATAACTCTCATTTTTTTATCCTTTCTAAAGTTGTCTTGTGTAAAGGAGCTTGAGGTGGAAGAGGTACTAGAGCTAGTGGAAGAGGTGGAACAGTAGCTGTGGAAGTATGTCTGAGCAGATCCATTACCTATTGTAATAGTGCTAGGGATTCTTATGCCTATGGCTATACTTGTGGCTATTGCTGTTGTGTAGCATCACTAGGTTAAGGTATGGCTACACTGCTAGCTCCCCTTTGAACTTTTGTAGGGGCATAACTAGCCACTTCCTCTCCCCAATCTTTTATTATCAGATCACCCATCTTTAATAACTACAAAAAGAAATAGAACCTATCAGTCTTTTAGCAGTGTAACAGTTCAGAAAAAAATAACCCTAAACACTGGCACTCATTTAAAACACCTAGGAACACATAAACTATGCTCTAATACCACCCAATATGACACCCCTATTGAACTTCCTAAGAAATCTGACAAGCGATGCATTTCTTACCAGGTCACTTATCTTGAAATTACTCTAGGTCCACACTCCTTAACACTTACAAACAATTTTATAACTTTATTAGATATTGCTATCATAGAAAAAAAAACCATTTAATAAGAGGTATCATAAAGACACAAAAAAACTATTTAATAGACACTTTACATGTTACAAAAAATTAGGCAGCACAACTGCTACTCGGGTGACATTCTAAAATTTTTTTCATATATAAAAGCACTTTTAATATTATCATCAATCTAACACGTCCTTTTAGACCTTTCTGGTCCCTTCAATAACCTCATCACACATTAATAAATGCTACCAGTCACATAGGGCCTTGGGCCCAGAATTATAAGAAAACCTTAAAAACAAGCCATTTAGATAAACAACCTGTTTATATACATCACACCTATTCTTTTAATATATACAAACACTAGTCACTTCTAAGCATGCTAAACCACCTATAGTTTTTTACATGAATGTTGACTAACAAAATAAAGAAAAATACATCTATGTACCCTTCATAGCCTGCGTTGCTATACTGCACGGTCTTCGATGCTGGATTGCTTACCTTTATAACATATGCACCAAAACACTAGTATGCTAAGTATAAAACTAACACTGTTACACTGAGTATAAAACTAAGTGGTGAATCTAATACATTAAAACATGACATATGTAGCCACTCAGATGCAATAATAAGGTATAAATGCAATGCAAAGATTAAATTCATGCAAGGCATTAATTCCAATTAAGCAATCTCCTCGTTCATTTAGTTACAATTATGCCATTGTGGTAATTTTAATTAATTTAATCATTTAGTGATTTGATCAATTAAGTCTATATATTAATTTAATACAATTGAATAGGCCCCACTAGATAGGCTAAACTTAAAGATGCTGGACCAAGTAGGAACTAAAAAGTTATGTAATAGCCAACATTTTGGACCCCGACCATTGCACCGGCTTGGTCAGATAGTAAGGATCAGTTCACTTGAACCTCTCAATACTAGATAGGAGATAGAAGGAATTATTCTGTAGACCTCCCAATATATCAAACAAAATAACAACATGTCGCACTGTGCATAAAAAAGATTAGTATGTAGACATCCTAATATCCAAATAATCAATAGTAATGAACTCCAGTGGATAACAGCGATCAGTCTGTAGATCACCCAATATCTAATATCACCATCAAACACATCCAAAGGATAGCAAAGATCAGTCTATAAACCACCTAATATCTAAAAAATTATTATTAAACATCTAGCAGCTGCAAATATCTAAGTTGACTGGTCAACCCATCTAGTGGGTGTTTATTGAATGGGCCATCTGACCTTATTTTATGTTCCTTTATTTACTAATCATCATTTCATAATATTTAAGTTTGATTAATAGTCAGTTATGAATATATTTTGACAGTCAAAATTTGACCTAAATAGTTATAAGTCATTTTTGGTCATACCGGATAGTTACAGGTCATTTTTTATCAATATTTTATGTCCTTTTTATAGGGATTTGTATTTCAAATTTTAGTCTACATCATGTCATGATTTTAAGTCAAATTACATTTATTATAAGCACCATTCATAGGACACCTCCTAAACGATCCATTTAATAAGGCAGTTATAGGTCATTTTCATATTTTATGTATACAGTTATAGGTCCATAACCTTAATTCACTAAGCATCTTTTCATGCCAATTCACTTGCCATTAAAGACCATATATCATGTCATATTATCAATCTAATAATGCCACTAAAATTGGCTCAAATTGTGATTTCAAATTGTCATACACATATGGTTCAAATGCCATTCCAATATGAGCTAGTTTTAGGTCACTTTTACCTATGCTTTTTAAGTCCACTTCCATGCCATCTTAGGTACCAATTTTTAGTGGTACTTTCACTACCAAACCTACCATTTTTTAAGCAATATTTCCATATAGGTTTTCACATACTTCATGCCATTATTGCTCACACATTTTCATCCACAAAATGCCATGCCATTTTCACATATACATTTCATGCCATAACATGCACATCATGACTATCTTACCTAACATACCTCTCAGCAAAACTTGTTAATGGCCATACAAATGTTTTTATTCACATTTAACCATACATAAAAATACAATGGCATCATTAAAGCATACACACACCCACACATCACATACCATGCAAACAAAGCCTTGACATGCCTTATACATGCCTTAGCCGCACCATGAAAACATGCCTACAAGCATTCTTCCATTAAATTCACCACATACACTTATAATTCTATTCCTAACATACTAGTTCTCATTCAACATCTAATGCTACCACGTAATGCACACACCTTACAACCCAAGGCACCTTTCGACCACTAATGTATTACCACCTAACCTTTCTTTTTTCACCATACAAATACACAATCCATCAAATTTCATGTCACAAACTAAAAGCTATCAAATTCCTACCTAAATCAAGCCATAACACAATTCAAACACACTCACACTCTCTCGTGCAAAGTGACCTCTCACTCTTCCATCCATTCTTTTCACCCATTCATCACTCAAATCATTCAAACCATAAATAAATAACATAAATACATGATTAATTCTTGGTTACACATGCTTTAACCATAATATCCTTAAATTTAATACAAGATTCCATCCTAAAGCATACACAAATTAACTGTGGCATGATCTTAATGTATTAAATTCACATACCTCACTAATTTGCAAGCCTTTTCTACACTTTATGCTTATGAATTCCCTTATTGCACTTTACCTTCACCTTAGCCTATATACATATTTATATGCCTTAGAAAAATCCTTAAAATTCCATAGACCTCTAAATGAAAATCCAAAGACATAAGCATCCTTAGAATGATTAAATCCCCTACAAAATAAAATAAAAATGGAAGAAAAGCACTTACAGTTGAAATTGGTTTTTTAAACTCCTTTTTATATACACTTGATGTTTCTTTTATTTTCTTGAATTTTATGGTTATCTATGGCCATCAAAACATTTAAGGACTATTTTTTGCCTAACTAAATGGATTTTTAGTGGTAATTAGTGGCTAAATTGAGCTTAGGAAGCCATGGTAATGAAGGAGAAAAGAGAAAGGTGGCATCAAGTGGAAATGAAGAATGAATGGAGAGAATGGTAAAAGGGTGAGCTAGTTTTGAAATGTTGAGGCTTTAGTGGCATAAAGAGAATCCTATATTAGGTCTAGGTGGCCTAAGTGGTGACACATGTCACCCGAGCATCTCAAAAATGCTCAATTTCGGTTGAAACTTCCAAAATTTTTAAAAATTCACTCGAACCTCTAAAAATTGTCACATTAGTTTTAAATATCCTCAATTAGGCCTATTTAAGGCCTCACAAAATTTCACAACTAAACTCATCGATAAGACAGTTAATTGACTACCTCAACTTACGTTTAAAACCTAAAATTTTAGAAAATTAGTAGATGACCTCAGAATTTAAAAATTCCTTCACTAATAGTCTCAAAGGAATTTTTGATCTTTAATGTGTGGTATTTTTAGGTCTATCAAGGCATATCTCATGTCATTCCTAGCCCAAATCCATCTGAGCCTATAGACCACTAAATTTTAGCCTAAAATAATTTATTAGTTTTGCTTAGTCTTTAAATTATGTCATTTTCATCATTCTATAGGCCCTTAATGTTTCATGACTAGTACACCTTGCCTTGGACCTCATAAAGGTTACTAGGCACTTCGGGCACACTTCTCGAGCCTTAGCGATAATTTTCATGGAGCCTTAACTTACGAGCGTTACATGACATATGAGTGCTTTAGAGTCTAGAGTGTACATCACATTACTTATGATCTTAAGGCTTATGAATTCTTCTCTTACCTATAGACAAGATAAGTGCTTTAATAAATCATAGCGAGGAGAAAGTCAAAAGTCATACTTCGATGGCTATAAAACCAGAGGTAGCTAGAATTACATCTGCTTCGAGTAATGCTATGGGGTATGCACTATCGACAGGACAAGCTCCACCTATATTTTATGCAGGAGATGTTACACTTTTTAAGATAGGGTATAGCTATTTCTCCACCACAAGCACAATAGTAAAAGGTTTTCTAAGCTCTGTTAAAGACTTATATAGAGAATGTTAAGAAGATAGGAGCCAAGAAATTCAAGGGAGAAGGCATAGTAGAGCCTGGGAAGGTAGAGTACTAGTTGGACCATGTAGAAAATATCATGAAGCAGATGAGGTGCACCCCAAAGGAGAAAACGATATGTGCCATATCACTTTTCTAAGAAAAGGCATCAAAATTGTGGGAATATTTGATCAAATACAAGATTGAGAAGGAGATTACATGGGATTTCTTCTTGTCAAAATTCCATAAGAAGGACATCACAGAGGACTATTTAGATGACATAAGATAGTAGCTTATAGACCTCAAGCAAGAGCAGAAGTCCAATGGTGAGTATGAGAAGGACTTTACCATACTTACTAGTTAAGGTAAGGGGAACATAACCATTAAAGCTGTTAAGTGTATGAGGTTTAAGAAGGGTTTGCATATAGACATTAAGTCATAAGTGGTCCCTAAAAAGATCATAGACTTCTTTCAACTTGTTTTAGTGTGCCATTCTATAGTAAGGGTATAGAATGAGAAGATAGAATTTTATCAGAAGAAGAGATCTTAAGATAGGGAGTATCTAGTGTAGCTTTACATTTAAGCAAAAAATTTAAGGGCTATGAATCTAGGGCGTCACAATAGACTAAGAGATAGGATAAAACCTAAAAGTAAGTGTATAGTTATAAGACTAAGATAAGACAATAGTAATCACTAGCTGTTGGTACACTAGGGTCTATAGTTAAGAGTGGATAGATACCTCAGTGTCTAACTTGTCACAAGCAACACAAGGGATAGTGTTAGAGGATCAAGTTAGGTGTTTGTTATAGGTGTAGTTCACCATATCATTTTTGTAGAGATTGTCCAAAGAGACCTAGTGCTAAAAAGAGATCTACACCTGTATCTACTAGAAGACAATAGAGAGATTGAGAAGGGAAAGTAAATAGAGCTCAGAGGTATAGATTAGAGCCTAAGCTGAGCATAGAGCTGCTACCTAACAATATGCACATTAGAGCATTAGAGGAGGATGATGAGCCAGACGTTATTACTAGTACTTTTTTCTTTTTGGTTCACCTATTTTAGCTTTAATTGATCTAGGGTCTACACTTTTTTATATTTATACATTAAGAGTATAAAAATGAGGTTTAGTTTTAGAGTCTTTTGACTTAGAGATTATGGTTAGTAATCCTATAGGCTTACATGTGGTAGTTGACAAAGTTTATAAAGAGTTTTTTTTTAGTATAAAAGATAACAAGTTTTTAGCTGATCTAATAGAATTCTCTTTTAAGGAGTTTAAATTGATATTAGGCATGGATTTGTTTTGTAAATATCATTTGATTATGGAATTTAAGTGAAAGAGGTTGACTTTCAAGACTGATGATGGGGTTAAAATCACAATTGTTGGTAAGAGGACATATTTTCTCTCTAATAAGGCATCAACTATTGCAGCTAGTTGAATGTTGAGAAAATGATGTTAGGTTTATCTTCCCTATGTATATGACACTAGGATAGGAGAACTAAATCCTAGTGGTATATTACCAATGTCAGAGTATACTGATGTCTTTTCAAAAGCATTACTGGATTTGCCTTTAGAATGGGAACTTGAGTTCAGTATTAAAGTTTTACCTAGCACTGCTCTGATCTTTATAGCTATATAATGAAAAGTGCTAGCTAAGTTGAAAGAGTTAAAGATCCAATTACAAGAGTTACTAGATAAGGGCTTTAGAAGACTAAGTGTTTCACCATGGGGAGCACTAATTCTATTTGTTATGAAGAATAATGGTTCACTTCTGTTATTTGTGGATTATAGATAGTTGAACAAAGTGGCCATTTATGAGTTCCTGGTAATACAATTTAGGCTTACCAATGCACTTATAGCTTTTAGTAATTTGATTAATAGAGTCTTCAGGCCTTATCTTGATTAGTTTATAGTAGTCTTCATCAATGACATCTTAGTTTACTCAAAGAATAAGGAAGAGTATAAATAACATTTGAGAATAGTGTTGTAGATCCTTAAAGTTGAGAAGCTATACGCTATGCTCAGCAAGTGTGAGTTCTAGCAAAGTGAAGTGCATTTTTCTAGGCACATAGCTTTTGCAAAGGAGATTCATGCTAATCCTAATAAGATTAAGGTAGCGATAGAGTGGAAATGACCTAGGAACATAATAGAGATTAAGAGTTTCCTTAGCTTGGTAGGATACTACAGACACTTTGTCAAGGGGTTTTTCTTGATAACAGCCCCTATGACTTATTTATTTAGAAAAGATGCAAAGTTTTATCTAGGATGATAGATGTCAAGAGAGTTTTGACAAGCTCAAAATGATGTTAACTAAGGCTTTGTTTTTAGTTCAGCCAATTTTTAGGAAGGACTTCACTATATACAGTGATGCATCTCATAATGGGTTAGGGTGTGTTCTTATGTAAGATGGCCAGGTCATTGCCTATGCTTTGAGACAGTTGAAGCCACATGAGAAGAACTACTCTACTCATGATCTAAAGGTTATAGCTATTATGTTTGCTTTGATGATCTAGAGATACTATCTTTATGGATAGAAGTGTTATGTTTATACTGCTCACAAGAGTCTAAAGTATCTTCGTACACCAAAGAAGCTGAACTTGAGATAGAGGAGATGAATGGAGTTGATAATGGATTATGACTATTTGATTGATTATCATTTAAGAAATGCCAATGTAGTGGCGGATGCTCTTAGTAAGAAGTTTATGGTAGTCATGAGAGCCATAAATGTTAGATTACAGCTTATGGGTAAAGATGCTTTATTACTAGAGATACAAGTTAAGCCTAATTTGTTACAGTAAGCCAAGGATTTTCAAAAGGATAATCATAGGCTGATGAGTGTGATTAGTGCTATTTAAGAGGGGAAGCTTACTGATTATGAGATCAAGGGTGATATATGTTTATATTACCACGATAGAATTTGTATACTAGACATGAAAGAGCTAAAGAAGCAAAATTTGCAAGAAGCTTATAATACTCCTTATTCTATATATCCTAGTAGCATAAAGATGTATTAGGACTTAAAGATATCATATTTGTGGCCTAGTATGAAGAGACATGTGTTAGACTACATAACTAAGTGCCTTACTTTGTTTGCAAGTGAAGGAAAAACATCAAGTTTAATTTGGTTTGCTTCATCATGAATGGAAATGGGATGAAGTCACTATGGATTTTATTCTTATGTTGCATATGATGAAGAGCCAATGTGATTTAGTATGGGTTGTGGTAGACCATTTAACCAAGACTACTTATTTTATACTAATGAGGATGGAATACTCCTTGGAGAAGCTACCAGAGCTATATGTTGATGAGATTGTTAGGTTGCATGGAGTGTCATCTTCCAATATATCTTATTGAGATCTAAGGTTCACATTGAGATATTGGAAGAAACTTTAGAATGCTTTGGGTACTTGATTAATCTTCTATATGGCCTTTTATATGTAGTCTGATGCATAGTCAAAAAGAGTCATTCAAGTATTGTTTTGATATTTGAGTGATTGGATGTTGAGTTATGTATGATGTTGTATTTATGATTAAACATGATTATTAGGTCCTTGAGGATATTTTAAAGAGTTGTGCTTTGGAATTCAAGGGAAGTTGGGATTGTTACTTGTCTTTAGCTGAGTTTACCTATAACAATAGCCATTAAGCAAGCCTAGGTATAGATCCTTATGAGGCGTTGTATGGAAGGAACTATTGAACTCCCCTATGCTAGAATGAGCTCAATGAGACTAAGCTCATGGTACTAGTTTTGATTAAGGATACAGAGGAAAAGGTAAGGATCATTAGATAGATATTAAAAGCAACTTCAAATGGATAAAAGTTATATCTTATTTGAAGAGAAAAGATGAGGAATATGAGGTGGGAGACAAAGTATTTCTTAAGGTTTCACCTTGGAAGAAGGTTTTGCAATTTGAAAAGAAAGGAATGTTAAGTCCTAGGTTTATTAGGCTATACAAAATAATAGAACATGTGGGACTAATAGCATATAAACTAGTATTACCCCCTAAACTTTAGTAGATCCATGATGTCTTCCATGTGTCCATGCTTAAATGATATAGATCAGACCTACACATTTATTCTTAGTAAAGGAGGCTAATGTTAACCTAGACTTATTCTATTAAGAAAAACTTATAAGGATTTTGAATAGAGAGGTGAAAGAGCTTCAGAATAATACCATACCATTAGTAAAAGTTCTTTAGAAGCACTATGGAATAGAAAAAGCTATATGGGAAATAGAAGCTCATAAGAGAGAGTAATATCCATAGTTATTTGAACTAGGTTATGTCAAGGATGACATTTCTTTTAAGAAGGGAAGAAATGTAATTCCAAAAAAATCTTTGTGCTATAGATAGTACTTCTCAGGATGTGAATAATATGTTCTTGAGGCTAGGGACACTAATTCTATTGAATGAAAGTATTAGTTATAACATAATTATGGCTGAAATTTGAAGTTAAAATGAGGTCATTTAGGTAGTTAAAAATGACAGTTAAATTTTACAATAGTTACATATGAATAATGACCTAATTTTTGCTAAATTGTAAAATAGTTAAACGTTGCTAAAAAAATTTTAGGATTAATACAACATGAGACTCAAAAAATTCTAATTAGCATGTTGGTACTGGAATTGGAATTTTTAGAGATTAGGAAGTATTTTTGCTAAAATTGGATAATATAAAAAGTGGTAATTTAGTTAGATTTTTCTCATTTTTCAAGTTATGATTTTTAGAGGTTTATAGGGCCTAAATTAATTTAATTTTTGCATGATAATTGAGATTAAAAGAGAAGGAAAAATAGAAGGAAAGAGAGGAGAAAAATGGAAATAAATGATTTTTTTGAAAAGTATAAATATGGTCAAATTACTTTTATTTTTGGTTAAACCATCACAAACATTCTCCTTTCCCTCTGCCTTTTAGGCTAACGACCTCCCATAGAGAATTCCCTCTATTTTTGCTTTCTAATCTTCATTTTAGCTATAATTTCTTCCATTTAATAGAAAGATAAATGCATCTATTTGGTTTTCAATTTTCATGTTTGAATGAATTATTATGTATTTTAACGAAATGAATTTATAATCCACAGTTGAGAAAATTGACAAATCATGAGATAATAGGGAAGCCAAGGTGTAGGCATCCTTAAGAGTTTATTATGACCCATTTAGCATGTGTAATCAAATTTAAGTGTATTAAAATATAATTTCCTAATTTAAATAATATGCTAATTTTAGTAATTGAGCATAAAATTCTCATTTATGTGTATTAATGGAGTTGTTTGTGTTAAATGGTAAATGTTATGTGTGATGATGCATTTAAAATGGTTTGAATGCTTGGAAATGATGTAGAAGTCATATTAATGTTATGCAAATTTGTTTATTATCATGTAAGTAGTGTAAATCTATGTGTATGACTAAATATACACATAATTGGTTTTAAAATAGGTTTCCATATATGTTAGATGTATGATGGAGGATGTCAATTTATGGGAATAACTTAGGAAGTGTGTGAGGAAATTATGTCCATATTGTATGTGTGTTATGTAAATGATGAGCGCTTATGCCTATATAAGGTATTAAGCTTATATATGACTTAAATATGTGTCATATGATATGTTAGATGTGCATTGAAAAAATAATGTGATTTGAAATGAATAAATTCCTTATGGATAGATGTATGGTTGAAAGAACATGAAGGCATGCATGTGTATGTGTGACTTGATAAGGTATGTTAAAGGTGAATTATGCTCATGTACGTGTTCATTTGTATATTGGACATAAATTGAGTTATGTATGATAAATGCATGATAGAGGATGGGGTATAAGGTTTGATGGCTGAATGACCCTTGATACATACTTGGCTATATTCATTTGACTAATTGAGTCATTATGACATTGAATGAATAAATGATGACAATTATGTTTAAGTATGTGAAGCAAGATGTCTGTGGCGTATAAATGTAAGTATGATGCATTTATAATGCCTTGGCCGAATGGCTTAATGACATGCATATGGATATGTAACCTTAATATTTTTCTTATAAAGGGAAATGTAAGGACACAAAATGGTAATGTCTGAGGACATTAAATGTGGTGACTAAGTGAGACAATGTATGAGTAATACATGTATGTTAAGTAGTTAGATGTTTAGCATGCTTGTAAGTGTGTGAAATACATATGAGGCATAATACAAATGTGAATATAATGGATTTTAAGTATGGATGTATGCATAATGCATGACCTATGTTGAGTTAAGTGAATGATTTATGTTATGTAAATGTTATCATGTATATTATGGCTGATGTGGTATATAATATAATATTATGAATGATCATATTTTTGTACATGTCGTATGCTAATATAATGGCATAAATGCTTAAGTTAATTTGATTATGCACCTAAACTATTGCTTAGTGCATTGTTTGTTTTAGGATGCATAGGTAAAAAGACAGTTTGGGCATAAGCCTCGATACTTTTGGATTATCGAGAGAAGATTGCTTTTTTTGGTATAATTTTGGCTTTTGTATTTAGTTTTTTGTGATGTATAAGGTTAAGCACTCGTATGAGGTATTAAGGGGATGATGGGCCTAAACATAATTTGATGTGATCTTTTTAGATTTTATGGTTTCTAAATTGTTTTAAAGTTAATTTAAATTGTTTTTGTTGTATGATATCTCTTCCTGAGATTAAGATTGATATATTTGTGTTGCTATGTGATGTTAGAGTGCTAAAAGGATCATAGAGTTGGGAAAATGATTGAAAATGATTGTAGAAGTGTTATTTTAATATGTAAGTTACTATTCATTTTGGGATAGTGCCTTATTACAATCATTATGCTATTGGATTTTCGACATGAGGATTCTCAAAAATGAATTGTAACCAAGTTTTTTGTTAAATTTGTGATAATTTGTATTTTGTTAAGATAATTATTTATAAAAGATGTTTTATACAATGGTTAAGATATAATAGTTTGGTTGAGTTTAGATAATGTGTCTATTTGTGCACTCTTTAGTCGGACTCGGTGACTGGCCATAGATTGGACTTGTAAAGGGGTGTCACATATGCATAGACTAATTTAACTTATAAAGCTCAAAGCACACACTAGTGACCACTGGGTTACCATATAATGTGCACTCGCTATTACCAATGTAACCTTATAACATAATTATAAGCCATAGCACACTATTAACATGCACAAAGCACAATTACATACACTTACATACACACTTTTCACACACATAATTTTATGTAATCATATTATAAGAGATACACTTACTTGAATAGCGTTAAAATACTTCTTAGAGCATTTATAAACCATATTTTCCTTTTTCCATTTCATTCCTTCTTCTTCCTCTCCCCTATACACCTCATACAAAAAAAATCATAATAAATATTATAACCTTCCAATAATCAAATTGATCTAATATATGTCTTATTGAGCCCTCAATCTATCATATAAAAAAATAATACTTTAAAAATAAACATTTCTCTTATACTTGGTCACTATTCTTCTATAGCATTCAAAAACCATATAAATTCACACACTTAATCAATGCCAAATTAACTCAAAATAACTTTAACTTGGATAGTAAAGACACCTTAAAAATTATAAAAACTCTAAGTGATTACTATTCATCCATAATCTCTAAAAATTCATAAAAAAAATAAAATAGCAATCTAATTCTCAAATTGACTTAATAAATCTCTTATTGGCATCCAAATGAACTTTAAAAAAATATCAAAGCATGAAAGTAACCACTTACTTGAATTGGCGCCACTATATACCCTAACTATGCTTCTTCAATATCTCCCAAAATTACTCCTCAATCTCCTTGTTTAATACTTAATAAAGCTTTAGGGTACCTTAATATGAAGTAAAAGTGTGATATATAGTGGAAATGATGAAAGAATTTGTGCTAAAAAAGCTTGAATGGTGGACAAAAAAAAAAAGAAAAGATAAATGGCTGCTGGTTCCTCAATTTTTGGGAACCCAAGAAGAGGTTTTTATACCTAAAATGGATAGCCATGATTGAATTTAACATAAAATCTAAAGGCCATATTAATGCAAACCCATAAAACACCCTTTTAGCCTTTTTAATATGTATTCTTCAATTTTTCATCAATCATCACTCATTATGGTCCTAAATAATTATAAATATTATTCCTTAAAATCTTTGAAAAATTTATGCTTGAAAATTGAGA
>CANXYI012108701.1:0-10095 GCA_948208565.1 Hura crepitans
TGATTTGATTAAATGCACTTACATATATGAATAAACAGAAAGAAAATTCTACTATAAGTACTTGTCAATTTCCTTTAAAGAACTTTTAAATCCATTGTGTTTTCCCTCATTTTCATTTGAGTCGAATGAGCTCAATAATTCAGTAAAATTGGATTGATCCAATCATTGTCTTCGAAGATTCACGCACTACATGGTATTTTCAGTTGGGTGGAAGCAGCTCAACAATGCATTTATTTATTGTACCATTTTAAAATCACGGGAGATAAAAGAAATGCCATAATAGAGCAGATTGCTTAGGGTGTTCATAGCATGCAGGTGAAGACTAATTCAATATAGATCTATTTGTATTTAAAGATTTATTTACTATATAAAATAAATTTATATATACCTGAAAAGTGAGTTTGTGTTTTAAAAAACATCAATATTATGAAGTTTCTATACGTATTTATATCGAGACTGATCTTTATTATTAATTTTTTAATCAATGGAATCTGCAAATAAATTAAATAAAAATCACGTTAAAATTTTCTTATAAAGTTTTAGCACTAGCTAGAAATTGAAAGACCAAGAAAAAAATTTTCTTTCTTTCAATTCAAATCTCTCGGATAAAAAAAAAAAATCAACAACTTTTCATTTTTTTTATTACACCAATTGCCAATAAATAGGCAATTGGCAACTGCCCAAATGCCAACCGACGTTCATGAAGTTCAGTTTTGAACTTCATGCGTATTTTTTCTTTTTTTTCTTTTTAATTTAGAATTTATATATTCTATTAATACTTAATTATAATTATCACACACTCATATATATCTCATTCAAAAAATTATCCAAGAGATGTAATTTTAATTTTCTACTTCAAATAGAAAAATTCAATTTGTCTTCAATATTAATTATATTCTATGTGCTAGTAAAGAATATAATAATATTCCATTTAGATTAAAAATTTTATTTTATTTATTTGATTAATTAAATTCTTTAATTTAATTATCAAATAATAAAATAATTAATCCTTAAGCAAAGATCAGGATACTCATTAGTGTGCGACTCCATAGATTCATTACTAAACCGGTAGCAAATTAGTCAAACCAATTTACTAATCAAGGTTGGTGTCTAGCAACACTCCTTAATTACCAAATAGCATGAAATATAATTACTCTCAAGAATCCGTAAAAAAATAATGTAACATTTCCTTCTGTCAATATAGCTCCGAGTCATCCTAGGATATGGTTTAACTGTCAAATCCTAATAGATGACCTACTATGTTTAATGTCAATTATAACTGACCAATGAATGACTTAAGAAACTCTTTTCTTCTTCATTCAATTACCCTGGCCAAGGTCTTAATTAAGTCATTATAATTTAATGACAACATAGAGCTTAAACTCATTACCAAGAGTTGACAAATTCCATCTTGATTATTCATTAATTCTACAAGTATTTAATCATACCCAATAACTTTTCAACTATTGCCCTCACGCAAATAGGTGTCTAGTATCAAAGTACGATAAATAACTTATCAATTACTATGATGATCTCAGGTTAAGGAAATTTTTACATCTCATTCTTCAAGAAAAAATCCTATTGACAGCTTGTGGTAATTTTAACCATTAGGAATTCTCTATTGAGTCGGTTCAATGATCATATCTCCATATGCAACATCTACATATGTGATTTAATTAATGAGCCCTATCCTATAGAGACCATCACATATATATTAGTCTGTCCGGATCATTAATATCTTATCTTAATCATCCTATGACTAAGGACAATTATAGATTAAATTGCAAAAGACTTGACTCTCATTATCATGATCTCCATCAAGATGACAAATCTTAAAATTTAATCAAGGATTTTATCATGTAAATTAATAGTAAATATGATAAAAGATTTGAAAATCTCATATATTAATTAAAATAATGTTGATCAAAATGTGTTCAAATTATTACATGAGAGATTGGTTCTAGAGCATATCAACTATATCCCTAACAATCTCCCACTTACACTAGAGCCAATCGGTCATGTATTTCATTCCTAATTTCCACTTGTGTTTGTCAAACTCCTTTGCTCCAAGAGCTTTAGTGAATAGGTTTGCTACATTTTCTTTTCTATTAACCTTTTGCATCTTAACGTCTCCACGTTCAACGATTTCTCTTATTAAGTGATACTTTTGCAGAATGTGTTTGGATTTTTGATGGGATCTTGGCCCTTTTGCTTGTGCAATAGCCTCAGTATTGTCACACATTAGTGGAACTACATCTTTTATTGAAGGAACCACACCAAGTTCTATTAAGAACTTTTTCATCCAAATTGCTTCCTTTGCAGCTTCACTAGCTGTTATATATTTTGCTTGTCACTGAATCAGCTACTGTAGCTTGTTTGGAACTTTTTCAACTCACTGCACCACCATTCATGGTGAACACATAACCAAAAATAGATTTACTATCATCTTCGTTTGAAGTGAAACTAGCATCGGTATAACCTTTTAGTTTCAATTTAGAATCTCCATATATAAGGAATTGATCTTTAGTTTTTCTCAAGTACTTAAGAATGGTCTTAACCACTTTCCAATGTTCCTTATTAGGATTTGCCTGAGATCAACTTGTCACTCCTAGTGCATAAGCCACATCTAGACGTGTACATGTCATGGTATACATGATAGCTCCTACTGTGCTATCATATGGGACTCTACTCATGCGTTCTCTCTCTTCAGGTGCTTTAGGACAATCCTGCCTGCTAAGAGTAATTCTAGTACCTATCGGTAAATAGTCCCTTTTGAAATTTTCCATGTTGTACCTCTTTAAAATGGTATCAATATACATAGATTGGGAAAGCCTAAGCAGTTTTTTAGATCTATCTCTATAAATATTTATTCCTAATATGTAAGCTGCTTCTCCCAAGTCTTTCATGGAGAACTGTTCAAATAGCCAAATCTTGGTTTTTTTGTAATGCTAGTATGTCATTTCCAATGAGTAATATATCATCAACATATAACACTAAAAATATGATTGTGCTTCTACTAACCTTTTAATACACACAACGTTCTTCTTTGCATCTAACAAAATTGAACTTTTCAATTATTTTGTTAAAGCGAATATTCCAACTTCTAAAAGCTTGCTTTAGTCCATAAATGGACCTTTGTAGCTTGCAAACTTTATTATGATCATACGGGGATATGAAACCTTGAGGTTGTGTCATATGTACTTCCTCTTCTAGCTTACCATTAAGGAAAGCTATTTTCACATCCATTTGTCATATTTCATAATCATAGTATGCTACTATTACAAGTAGAATTCAAATTGATTTGAGCATTACCACAGGAGAGGTCTCATCGTAGTCTATACCTTCTTTTTGACGATATCCTTTAGCAATAAGACGAGCTTTATAGGTCTCCACCTTTTCGTCTGCTCCAATCTTTTTCTTGAAAATCCATTTATAACCAATAGGTTTTATATCCTTTAAAGTTTCAATCAAAGTCCATACTTTATTGACCTTCATGGATTCCATTCCACATTCTATGGCCTTTTGCCATTTGTCAGAGTCATAATTTTGTATTGCCTTTTCATTTGTCTTAAGGTCATCATAATATGATTAACCTCATTTAATACATCATCCTGCACCATTAGATTTAATCTATTTGGTGGATGATGTTGTCGAGTAGACTTTCTAAGAGGTTCTTGTACAACTTGCTCATCTTGCATTGGATTTGGTTGTTGTTCAATTAGTTCTGGAACTGGTTTATCAACCTATTCTTGAACTACAAATGGTTCTTGATCATTAACAGTTAAAGATGGTAACTTCCTTGTCAACTTCAAAACATCCAATGAAGGTTCAACTTGTATCTCATGTTCTTGAGTTTGCATTGATCCATTAGTTTCTTAAACTTCATCAAGTTCTATTTCTCTACCATAATTTCCTTTCAAAAGAAAATCCCTTTTCAAAAAGGTTACTCCTTTAGCCACAAACACTTTATGGTTAGAGAGGTGATAGAAATGATATCCCATTGTTTCTTTGGGATAGCCAATGAATCTACATCTATCAGATCTTGAGTCAAGTTTATCTATTTGTAGTCTCTTAACATAGGCTAGACAACCCCAAATTTTAATATGCTTAAGGCTTAGCTTATGTCCTTTCCATATCTCATATGTTGTTATAGAGACTAACTTAGTGGGAACTTTATTAAACAATTATGCTACTGTTTCCAAAGCATATCCCCATAAGTTTATTGGAAGACTAGTGAACCCCATCATGATCTCACCATATCTAATAAGGTTCGATTCCTTCTTTCAGACACACCATTATGTTGTGGTGTTCTTAGAGGTGTCCACTATGAGAGAATTCCATTCTCTTTGAGATACCTAGTAAATCATCACTAAGATATTCTCTACCCTATCAGACCTTAATATTTTAATAATTTTACAAGTCTGTTTCTCAACTTCACTACGATATCTTTTGAACATTTCAAAAGACTCATATTTATGTTTCATAAAATAGACAAATCCATATCTTGACATATTATTAGTGAAGGTGATAAAGTAAGAATATCCACCTTTAGCTTGAATTTTCATGGGACCACAAACATCTATATGAATTAATCCCAATAATTCAAAGGCCTTTTTTCCACTTCCATTAAATGGAGATTTGGTTATTTTTCCTTTAAGACAAGATTTACAAGTTGGGTATAATTCATAATCATAATTGTCAAGGTAACCTTTCTTATACAACTTGTTAATTCTTTTTTCTCCAATATGACCAAGTCTACAATGCCAAAGGTAAGTTTGATTTACTTGATAATCTCTTTTTCTCTTAAGACTAGAAACATGCAAAACCGAATCAACATTCATATTAGGTAAGACAAAAATATCATGTTAGAGATAACCATTCACATATAAATCATCACCATAATATATAGTGCAAATGTTATTATTTAAAACAATACAAAACCACACTTAGTCAAAAAAGAAAGTGAAATGATATTCAAAACAAATTTAGGAACATAATAATAGTCTTTCAACATAAGTATTTTGCCTGTAGGTAAATTTAGAGAAATTTATCCTATAGCTATGGTTGCAACTTTTGCACCACTGCCAACTTGAAGATTAACTTCTCCTTTCTTTAATCTTCTACTGATTTGTAGTCCCTGTAACGAATTACATATATTAAAACCACTACTGGTATTTAATACCTATATAGAATAATCAATAGTAGTTAAAGAAAGCATGAAAACTTTTTTCATTAAGGTCTTACCTTGTTTTTTGGCTTTTAGAGATGCAAGATACTCTTTGTAATTTCTCTTCCAATGTCCTTTCTTTTTATAGAAGAAGCACTCAGCATTAGATTAGTCAGCCTTTTGGTTATACCACCCATTGGCTTATTAAACTTTTTTTTTGTTTTTACCTTTACCCTTTTTTCTAGAAGAGTTCCCAATCAACATGACAATTCCTCTCTTCTTCTCAAATGCAATGTTATTCTCATAATTGATTAATATATTATGCATCTTATGAAGATCACAATCCATTTTATACATATTGAAATTAATAATGCATTGTGAAAAGGATTTAGGTAGTGACTCCAACATCCAAATCTTGAGAAAGCTCCTTATCATATGTGCACCCTAGTTTCTCAAGTTCTTCAATAAGATCAATCATATAATGAACATGGGGTCCAACTAGAGAGTTGACTGCCAATTTGGATCTAAATAGAGCCTTAGATAGCTGGTATCTAACCGTCCTGCTTTGGGCACCATAGCTGGTATCTAGCTGCCTTACTTTAGGCACCAAACAACTTCTTAAGATGTTTAATGATTTCAGGTAGATCCATATCCTGATGTTTCCTTTGGAGTTCGAAACTCATAAAAGCGAGAATGATGTATTTAGTAGTCAGACATTCTTCTAAGTATTTCTCATAATTCTTGGTAGCCTTTTTATCATCCTCAGGTGGGACTTTTTTAGCAAGCTTATCAATCACATTGATAAGTTTTTCATGCATGAGAATAATTCTTAAATTTCGGTACTAGTCATCAGAGTTTGGTCCAACCAACTTGTTAGCATTAAGTATGCCACACAGTGAAATAATAGACATGTTTCAAAAATCTTAAATCAAGAAAAGAAAATATAACAATATAAGAACATATTTTATATCATAAAAACATATACTTTTATTTAAATGATATTTCTACTAATTATTTAAACTATATACCCTCATAATAGTTTAAGAAATCTATATTTCCTTTTAATGGAGTAAATGAATATTCTAACAATATGTATGAGCCCTTAGTAGTCAAGTTGTTTCTCACATATATTTTAAAAGTAGGTACTCTTACCAATTTCATCCCTATGCACTTTCCTTTTATAGCTCTATGCCACATAGTCCCTTGGTTGTCAAGTCGTTCTTATTGGCATAGTTGAGTTCAACCATCATAATGGCAAAGAACTAATTAATTTTATACTCCCCTGGGTAGTCCAGGCATTTAGTATAAAATTAAGTAATTTTTCCCATACATGTATCTAATGCAATAAACAATTTTATTTTATTCTTAAACTTATAAGTCTCCTAGTTGTCAAGCTGATCCTTATAAATAAGAAATAAATAAAACTATATATTTTGATAGAAAGCTATATAATAAAATATCACGTATTTTATTTTTAAGGACTCAATTTTATGTGGGAGAGAAATTATTATTAAAACACCCTTTTAATAACATGGTAATCTAATTACTTACAACATATGAATCTTATTCAATATATATTCAATCAACAAATAGCATGTAATTACAAACAAAATTTAATATTCTATTAATTTATCCTACATATACATCACATATATCAAATAAATAGGAATTAAAATAAATTATTATCTCACATATAATATTTATATAAAATATTATTATTATCATCACATGGATTAATAATTAATTTCATTTGTCTAGCATATTGCCCCAGTACAGCAAATATACTGACTATAGAAAACAAACGAATTTAACAGTATAACACATCATTAAAAATCCAAACCGTGGATTCTAAATTCAATTCATATTGTGTCATCGATTCACATGCTATTTTTTTTATTTAACAATTATCATATGATACCTTGTTGTATCAAATGCAACAAATCATGAATTGTTTATTATTTATTTATTTTTATCCATAATAAAATATTCAAATTATATAGCCATACAAAGTAATATTTGAACATTTCAAATATATTTCATAAAGTTATAAAATTCAACAACAAATTTTAAATACAAAAGACAAACCTGGTTCTGATAGCACTGCAGGATTGCTTAATAGGGTGTTCATAACACGCAATAGAAGACAAAAGCAATCCAATATAGATTCACATGTTATTTTTTTAGAATTTATATATTCTATTAATACTTAATTATAATTATCACACACACACACACAAACATATATATTGATAATTATCTCATTCAAAAAATTGACCAAGAGATATAATTTTAATTTTCTACTTCAAATAGAAAAATTCAATTTATCCTTAATATTAATTATATTCTATGTGCTAGTAAAGAATACAATAATATTCCATTTGGATTTAAGCTAGTAGCAAATTAGTCAAACCAATTTACTAATCAAGGTTGGTGTTGAGCAACACTCCTCAATGACTAGATAGCATGAAATATAATTACTCTGAAGAACCCATAAAAAAATAATGTAACATTTCCTTCTATCAATATAGCTCCAAGTCATCCCAGGATATGGTTTAACTGTCAAATCCTAATAGATGACCTACAATGTTTCATGTCAATTATAACTGACTAATGAATGACTTAAGAAACTATTTTCTTCTTTATTTAATTGCCCTGGCCAAGGTTTTAATTAAGTCGTTATAATTTAATGATAACATAGAGCTTAAACTCATTACCAAGAGTTGACAAATTCTATCTTGATTATTCATTAATTTTATAAGTATCTAATCATTCTCAATAACCTTTCAACTAGTGCCCTCGAGCAAATAGGTGTTTGGTATCAAAGTACAATCTTGTCAATTACTATGATGATCTCAGGTTAAGGAAATTTTTACATCTCATACTTCAAGAAAATATCCTATTGACAGCTTGTGGTAATTTTAACCATTAGGAATTCTCTATTGAGTCAGTTTAATGATTATATCTCCATGTGCATCATCTACATATGTGATTTAATCAACTAATCCCCATCCTATAGAGACCATCACATATATATTAGTTTGTCTGAATCATTAATATCTTATCTTAATAATCCTATGACTAAGAATAATTTTAGATTAAATTGCAAAAGACTTGACTCTCATTATCATAATCTCCATCAAGATGACAAATCTTAAAATTTAATCAAGGATTTTATCGTGTAAATTAATAGTAAATATGACAAAAGATTTGAAAATGCCATATATTAATTAAAATAATGTTGATCAAAATGTGTTCAAACTATTATGTGAGAGATTGGTTCTAGGGCATATCAACTATATCCCTAACAAATAGTAGAATATGCAAATTTATACCAATTTGAATAGGATTTGAGCATTATCCCATTATAATTGTAGCTTTTGTGACCTTATAAAAATGATAAAAGAAGAAAAAAAAAAGATAAAACTATTATTATGCATAATTATGGACAACAACGAATCCATATGCAAAGAACAAAGTAAAGAAATTAATTTAGATTGATTTCTTACTCAGATCTTACTAAAAAGATATAGATTTAATGTTAATGGATAGGATACCAAATCACTACAATATTGCCTTTTGAGATTTAAGGGATACCTCCAATCTAATTTTAAAGCTAATAATCCTTCAAATTTCTCTTAATTCTACTCAAATTTGTGATTTTGAATTCGAGAAAGATCTCATAAAGTTCTTTTAATTCTACTCAAGTTAGTGATTTTGAGTTTGAAAAGAATCTCACCAAAAGCTCTTTTAAATATTCTCCATTGATTGTGTGATGTAAGACATAAGGATGTAACCTATTTACAAGCTTTGAAAGTAAAGTGGAGAACTCTCATGAGACTGAAAAAAATGAATAAAATAGGTGCATAATAGTAATAATAATAATAATAATAATAATAATAATAATAATAATAATAATAATAATAATAATAATAATAATAATTTAAAAACTATTTATCATCAAATACTGATTTATAGATACTAATTTTATGTTATTTATCATTAAAACAAAATTTTAACAAAACGTAATAACGATTAGATCAAACCAAAATTTTGAAAATAAAAAAATTAATCAAATGTAGTTATTACTAGTATAACAAATTACAAAAAAAACAGAATCAATTTAAAATGTACATTTTTCTTATATAGAAACTAAAATAAATTCTTGCTAAAGTAAATAATTAGTGTAGTGAGTAAATAATTTACATTTGTGTATACAAGTGTTTGTGTAATAAATTTCATATTTGAATAAATTATATAAAAAATTAAAAATTTTAAAATGGGTAAAAAGGTTTGAATGTTATTAATGATAATGTAAAATATTTATTATCAAATTAATATTGAAAAATATAGAAAAAAAACCATAATTGAATTAATTATATAAAAATATTGAAAATTTTTAATGGAAATGGGTAAAAAACTAAGATATGAAATATAAATTTATTATTAATAATCTACAAATTTATTATAAAATTAATATTTAAAAATATAGAGAAAAAGTTAAAAATTGGAAAATTTAAAAAGTGAGGGGATTTAAACCTACAAATTCCAAACATGCAAGGATTAAACTGTGAGTACCACATTCAAATTTTGTTTTTTATTTACTGTAAATTTTTTTATTGTATATTTAACTAGTTTTATGTATTGAACTACTGTTTGAAAATATTGTTTTTCTTTTAAATTAAAATAATGATAAAAAAAACATGTGTGTGCATGTGTTTACAACTTTTATATCAGGTCATCTCAAAACTCCTATTGAGTGGGGTTAATATCTTAGACTCCTTTTTGAGAGGGTGCAATATCTTAAACCTAGAGAGGTTTACAACTTATATATCATATCAACTCAAACCCCAATAAAAGGCCCAAAGAGAGCCTAGAGTGTGGCTTTCAATAATTTGAGCACCCTTAAGGGTATCTTAGATAGGGTCACA
>CANXYI012108705.1:0-10095 GCA_948208565.1 Hura crepitans
AAGTAGAGAGATATTGAGTATACAGTTAGGGAAAAAGTATTTCTAAAGGTTTCTCTATGGAGAAAGGTGTTGAGGTTCGAGAAAAAGGGGAAATTGAGTTCTAGATTTATCGGACCCTATGAGATTATAGAAAGGGTCGGATCGCTAGTAGTACCACTTGAGCTACAATAGATACATGATGTTTTTCATGTTTTTATGCTTAAGAGGTATAGATTAGATCCAAAACATGTGATTCCAATGAAAGATATTAAGGTACAATCAGATCTAAGTTACAAGGAGGAACCAGTTCAAAATTTGGCACGTGAAATGAAATAGTTCAGGAATAAGCCCATACCACTGCTGAAGGTGTTATGGAAATACCATAATATAGAAGAAGCTACCTAGGAGCGAGAAGAGCACATGAAAGCTCAGTATCCTCACCTATTTGCTCTAAGTAATTTCGGGGACAAAATTTTTTAAAAGGGGAAAAAGTATAATGCCCATGTTTCGAGGCTCTATGAATAGTGTCACTATATCTGGGAGGTGTACCCAGCATGCTAGGTTACTTGCATGAAAAATCAAGGTAGTAACACTGGTCATGAAACTTCAAGGAGCTTTAATTTGATGAAAAAGAAAAAATTAAAAAACTTAGTAGAATTAATAATTCATTTCAGATAGTATACTACCCCTCAGGGCAATAAAAATTTTTTAAGCTGGGAATGTCTTGGGATATGCCCAGACTATAACACCTATGTTTTGACACTCCATGAATAGTGTGATAGGGTTTAAGAAGTGCACTCGGGGTGCCGGGTCACTTGAACATGGATTGAGGTGGTAGCACGAGTCATGAAACTTTGAGGGGCTCTAAAATGATGAAAAAGGCAAAATTAAAAAATTTAGCAGAACCAACAATCATTTCGAGCTGAAAAGCTACCTGTCGGGGAAATAAAAATTTTTAAGGCCTGGACTGACTAGGGATATGCCTGGATGGACCAAAAAATACTGGCCTTGAAGCATAAAAATTACACAAAGTCCAATGGTGGAAGAATCTTTGGAATCGAAGGTCCTTAGCAAATTCTTTTAATTTTTGCGCTTAGCATGCAAATTAAGGCAGTCTAAAAAAGGCCCTATCGGTGGAATTTGGCCATAAAAATTTATGAGAAAGTACAGGGGACAAAAATAGCAATTTTAAAACAAAAGGTGTAATTTTTAGAGGTTCGAGTGAATTTCTATGAATTTTTTAAGTTTGCCAAAAAATTGGGATGGTTTGAGAATTATCGAGACAACTTTGAGGTGTCATGATGGGGCCCATAACAATGCCAAATGGCTTAGCCCACTTGCTTAGTGGCAAGGGAGCCATGACAAGTGGATTTCAACTTGTCAAAGGACTAAATTCATTTTTGCTCATTTCCTCCTTTCTGCCTAGATAATCAACACCAGTCCCTCCTTCTCTTGGCCATATCTTTCTGCTCGGGCAACTAAATGAGGTGATGTGCCTAGATAGACAAAAAAATACTGGCCCTAAAGCATAAAAATTACACAAAGTCCAATGGTGGAAGAATATTTGGAATCGGAGGTCCTTTGCAAATTCTTTTAATTTTTTAGCTTAGCATGCAAATTGAGGCAGTCTAAAAAATGCCCTATCAGTGGAATTTGGCCATAAAAAGTTATGATAAAGTAGAGGGGATAAAAATAGGAATTTTAAAACAAACAATGGAATTTTTAGAGGTTTGAATGAATTTCTACGAATTTTTGAAGTTTGCCAAAAAATTAGGATTGTTCGAGAATTATTGAGACAACTTTGAGGTGTCAAGATGGGGCCCATGACAATGCCAAGTGGCTTAGCCCACTTGCCTAGTGGCAAGGGAGCCATAACAAATGGATTTCTACTTGTCAAAGGACTAAATTCATTTTTGCTCATTTCCTCCCTTCTGCCTAGAGAATCGACACCAGTCCCTCCCTCTCCTGGCCATATCTTTCTGTTCAGGCAACTAAATGAGGTGATTCCAATGGCTAAAACTTCCTCTAGATGTTAGGCATTAGGAGGAATAAGAATCAGGCCAAAAGAAGATATGGTTTGGGAGATAAAAGTCAAATAAAGTGACTAGTTCAGAATAGTCCATAACTATGACTCGAAGGTGAGTTTATGGCTATATCCCTCTCATTTCTTGGGCTTTTTGGATGATTTTTAATGTTAAATCATAGCTAACATCTATATGGTAGTGTGTATAAGGGATTGGTGGCCATTAGAGGTTAGCTAGGAAGTCACAAAGAGGGAGAAAATTACCATGGTTGCTAGAATTGGGCTGGCAGCATAGACTTGGATGAGGATAGCACCTTTGAAGAGGCATGTAAGTGGACTTTTAGCACTTTCATCATATGTATGGGTGCCTAGGCTAGTAAATCTTAAATTACAATGGTTGGATGGTTGCATATAAGCTTGAATTTCCCTTTGGTGGTGTTGGTTACCTTATGTTTTAGTGGAATTATTGATAGTGTTTGTGAGTACTTGCTTAATTTGCTCTATAATATTTGCTAGAATTTGCTATGTATAGATGTTTGAATGAGTAATTTGGTGCATATGATGGATTTAAAAGGTAATTGGCATGTTAGGATATGAATTAAATAAAGTTGGCAAAAGAAATCATCATGGAATATGTGTAATTGCTTGTACCCTTGAGCTATAATGAATGGTTTTTAAGAAATGTTATTTGTGCCTTAACCAACTTGGTTAGATTGAGATGTATATGACCACATTTGAGTTCATGGCATGTGAAAGTGATTAAATGTTGTGATTATGTGGAAAATAATGGAAAGTTAGTTCAATTTCCTTTAGTATCAGAAGGCATTAAGCAAGGTAATTTAATATGAAGCTTAATGCTAGTAAGTGTTAATTAAGTATATTATTTTAGCTTGATTATGGGCATGCAATAGATATGGAGTTAGCTAAATATGTGACATAGTAGTATCACAATATACATTTGAAAATATGCCTTAAAAGGGTGAATTAAGTTTTAGTCTAAACCATATAACTAAAGTTTAAGTTAGTGACTTAAAAGTGACTTCAAATGAAATAATAAGTTAAACCTTATTTGTGCCTTGAGAGGCTAGTCTTGAATTATATTTTGGCTATGGATTTAGCCCAGTTGGAGTTGGCATTATGCCTAGATTTTGGCCATGGAATTAGCCTAGTTTTAATGGCTTTGATGCCTATATTTTGCCCATAGACTTGGCCCAGTTAAAGTCGGCATAGTGCCTAGTAAAATACTAAAAAGAACCTTAAAAACTGAGTTAGATTTGGAATTAAAATATTCCTAGAAAGTGATCTTAAAAAGGTGATTGAAATGACCTATAATTATCCAATTGACCTTTACCTGAACCAAAAATATCACTGGATAGAAAGTATCAAACTTTGAAGTGGAAATGCCCTAAAAAATCATAATATAAGATACCTTGAATTTTGACAACAACTGACCTAAATATTGTTTTGGAATTTTACCCGGTAGAGCAAAAAAGTGGTTATACTAGTATGAATAAAATTTTAAAGTATAAGATAAAATTTTTTTCTATCTATTTTTGAAATCTAAATATTATAATAATATTTTTGGCTAATAAATGAAGTTAAATTAAGCTAATTGGCCTATTGTTTAGATACCCAGTGGATGGGTTGATCGGTTAACTTAGGGTTTTGTAGCTGCTAGTTCAAGAGGTCTATAGGCTAATCTCTATTATGTCACCCAGCTATTGATGGTATTTATTGGTTACTGGAGAGGTCTACAGACTAATCTCCATTATGTCATCTAGTTCTTGATAATTATTAGTGGCTGGGGAGGCCTACGGGCTGATCTCTATTATGTCACATAGTTACTCTTATTTGTGGTTAGGGAGGCCCTCGGGTTGATCTCTAATATGCCACATAATTTCTTGTGTTTGAGGAGGTTATGGCAGATCTCCATTATGGCATATTGGTTAGTGTAGCAGCATAGGTCCAGAATGGGGGCCACTGCACTTATTTATTATCCATCTAGATCTAATATCTTAAAGTGTCGCCTTCCTAGTCAAGCTAGAGAATTAAATTAAGTTTATAACCAGACCGATTATGAGTATAAGAGTTAAGCCTAATAGAATAGTATTTTCTAAGTTTCTGGAAAAAGGCAATCTAAAGGGTATTTTGAACAGTTTGCAAAGATGTGCCAGATTAGGTACAGTGAAGTAAATTAAGTAATAAGTAGAATAAACATTAAAGATGAAGTTTAAGCTTATTTAAATAACTTTTTTCTCAAAAAGTAGTAAAAATACGGTCAAAGGGTATTTTAGTCATTTTCCACATATAAGTAAATTTAAAGTAATATTTGAAAAGTATGATTGTTGAAAATAATAATACTTGTTTTAAAAGATTTATTTGAGTCAAAAATGTTATTTTTAGATAAGATAAATACCTTAGGGTTATTTTAGTAATTTAGCACCCTAGTGAGTAATTAAGTTATATAATCAAGTAAAATCATTCTTAAAATGCGTAAATAAATTAATGATATTATACCATGAATAAATTGCTTTAAGTTCATCACTGAGTATCTCATACACTTAGCATACCAATTTTAGTGTGTAAGTACACTATAGCGGACCTGCCTCATAAAGCATGACAATAGTGGTTTAGAGGATACATGTGAAGACTTTGGATGTAATTATTCTATAGTTAGATATCTATGTACTTAGGTGGGAGTTGGGTAGAATTTATATATAGGTTGTGAACATAAGATGTAATTAAGTAATTATAACCTATTTATGTAAATAAAGCATCAATATATATTCTGTGGTGAATGTATGATCATGTGTTATATGTTCTACTGATGTGAGGTTAAGGCTCTATATCTATGCAGGTTTATTTGTAACCTGAGGCCTGAGTTTTGATGTATGCATAGGCTAATGTGAGGCTAAATTTAGGGCATCAGATAGGTCCAGGTGTGATGAATTGCTTATAAAAGTGTTTAAATAGGCTTGTTTAAATTTTGAGTTTGGACCCGTGCAACCATTATGCAGTTGAATTTTTAGGTGGTATTTGAGTGTTAGCAAATTTCCTCTATGATGATTAGATCATATTGATCCTAATTGAAATGGACTATAAGAACTAATGGAATTAGTTTTAGAGTTAGATAGCATGATCTGGAGTGAAATTAGCAAAACTTAAATGAATAACCTTGGGAGATATTTTGAGATAGGTCACTTGACGGGTAGTGCGCCGCTTATTGTGTTTCTTCAAGAATCCAGTAGGAGGTGTCACATTTGGTGGTATCAGAGCAAAGGTTCAATATTCCTTGGTAAATACATGAATATCAAAAGGTTAAGTTTTAAGTCCTCTAAACTATTACGTTGTCCGAGGTTAAAAAAAGAAAGTCTTCTATAAGATAGAAATGACTAGTTTAGTTGCCCAAATGAGGGGCTATAGAACTAATTTATTTGATAACCATAGTATCTAGAGAGCAGGTTCTGTATTAGCATCTGAACCCAGTTATGCTTCTTAGCAGCCAAAGTTAGGAGTGACTGACTAATAACAGGCAGGAGAAATCCTATCTTGGAATGGTGAAAAGAAGTACATGAAAGGATGTTACTAAGATTCTAAAGTATGTGGAGGAAATTATTTCTAATGACGCATATATATAATATAAGAGATTCCTTATAAGACTGAATGTAGGATTAAGGATACAAGTAGTTAAACCTCACAAAAAAGGGATTTGGCAGTATCAGTAGTAGTTGCATGTGATAGAAAGAAATAGTACCAGTAAGAAGAGACCTCTTTTAGAGAAAGAGGCAGAGCACTGTGAGATAGCCCAATGTAGTACTAGAGTGGTAAGACAATAAGAGAAGGTCAGTTACGTGTATAGTTTCAACCCAGGTCCTAGTACCAGAGAGGGTACCAAGAGTGGATCACCCATGTGTGGCTTTTATCAAAAAAGTCACTAGGAGCAGTATAGAAGAGGCAAGTGAGAAGAATGTCTCCAATGTGGTGCTTGAGACCACTATAGTGAGAAAATGTCTTAAGGGATAGATAGACACTTCTTAGGCCCAGATATCTAATGTTGCATTCGAAATTAAGGATCAGAAATAGACTAATGGAGAGTAGTCCAGTGTTAGTTATGGTGCTATAATTAATGCTTGTGCTTTAGCCAGGCAGTGTATAGTGAGACTAAAAAGTGGCTGCAGCACCAGATGGCATGACTAGTATTTTGTTATTTAATATTTCAGTATTGGCTTTGATAAACCTTGATTTAATGCCCTTATATGTACAGTATAGATAGCTGGGGCCTGAACTATTTGGGTAGACATTAGAGTTAACAGCCCTATGGGCAGTGTATAATTGTGAATAGGGTGTATAAAAGATGACTCTGGTGATTTAGGGGCATGGATTGTTGTGGGTTGACTAAGTTAAATATCAATATATTGAGGTACTTCTAAGATAGGGTGACTCAGTAAGTATTAGGCTCTGACTGAGGGTAACCATAGGAAGTTGACCCTCTAGATTATACAAAGACAATTAGAAATAGTGGATGGTAAGAGAATCCTTTAAATAATTTTATCTTTGTTATTCAAATATAATGACTCCTTAAAAAGGAGAGAGGCATGCTTGGCCTAAAGGTATTAATCAAACTAACTTAATTCTAATATAGCATAGTAATCAGTAAAGTTTAGTTCTCTAATATATATTGTTATTGAGATACCAAGGTTATCATCCTAGAGAAAACTGGATTCTAAAGTAGAGGCATATCCTAGTATTGCTCCATGTTCATTGTTCTTTAAAAGAGGGCATTTGTTGAAATGGAAGTACTGAGAGTATATTGCAAGAGTTATGTGATAAGGGTTTTATCAGACCTAGTATAATTTCTTAGTAATTGTCTAAGCTATCTGCAAGAAAGAAAGATAGGTTGCTTGGGTTATGCACTACCCTAAAAGTAATTGAATAATGTGATGGGGTAGGATTAGTATCCCTTATTTTGGTAGATGATCTTCTTAATCTTTGAGAGAGGCTGGTTTTCTTTCTTTTAAGTTGATATGAGATTTGGATACTATCAACTAAGGATTTAGGGAAGCTAATCTTACTAAAATTGCTCCTAAGACCTAGTGTGGACATGTTAACACCTTGGTGATGTCATCGAGGCTCACTAATGCCTTAGCAGTTTTATAGATTTCAATGAGCAAAGCTTTTAGTTTTATATAGGCTAGTGGTAAAGTGTTCCTAAATGATCTTTTGGTGTATTCTAGGAACCAAAAAGTGTATAAATAGCATTTGAGTGTTGTAATATAGACCTTAAAAGAAAGATGGTTGTATGCCCAACTCATGAATTAGGTAGAGGAAGTTTTCTTTGGATCACCCCGTCTCTATAGAAAGAGTTAAAATTAGCCCTAATAAAGGCAAGATAGTGTTAGAATTGAAACCCTCTAGGAATGTAACTAAGAGACGAAAATTTTTAGGCTTAGTTAAGGTTACAGAGGGCTTGAAAGAGGACTTCTATCACTGCTACTCCTATAATTGGACAAATAAAAAAGGAGGTAAGGATTGTATAGGGTAATAAATATTAAGATAGTTTTGCTAAGTTGAAATAGAGGTTGACAGAGGTTTCTATCCTGATTCAATTTAAACAGGGTAAGGACTTTGTTATGTGCAGAAATGCTTCATCAAATGACTTGTTAGGTTTTAATGTTAGATGGAAAGTTAGTCGCTTATGCTTTAATATAATTAAAGCCATTAGAGAAGAATTATCTTACCCCTAATATAGGGCTAGTTGTCATTATGGTTACTTTGAGACATATGATGGCACTACCAGTATGAAGAGGAATGTTGTATAAGTATAGATTATTGGAGCTTGAAATGTTCCTTTACTCAAGAGAAGAGACTTAAAATAAAGGAGCTAGATAGAGTTGATTAAGGATTTTGAGTGCTTGATTGACTATCTACTAGTGAAAACTAATGTGATGGTAAAAGCTAAGTGCAGGAAATTTATGGTGACCTTGAGAGATTATGAATGTCAAGTTACCAATTATTTTTGAAGAGGCAATAATGGTTGAATTATAAGTAAAGTCAGATTTTTGACAACAAATTAAAGAAAATCAAGTGAGAGATAAGTAAATGGTTTAGATAATTATCAAAGCCAAAGAAGGGAAGACCACAGGGTCTCAATGATAGTCAGTGAATAGTTGATTCACTAGAATAGATTGTGTACATTCTATACAGAGGATCTGGGTTGTAGATATTTAAGGAAATACATAAGTCTCCTCATCCCAGGCATTCTGTGATGAAAAAAATTTAAGCTTAGGAATTTTACTTCTTGATGGTTTGGTATGGACATGAATGTGGTAAAGTATGATATTAAGTATTTGATATACTAGCAGGTAGAAGCTAGGCATCAAAATCCTTCTAACTTAATAAATCCTACACTTACACTAGAGTGACAATGAAAAAGTTAACTCTGAGTTTTATATTAAGTTCACTATTGAGTAAAGGTAAATGTAGTGGTGCATGAAAAATTGTTGACAGATAGTCAAGATAGTTCAAGTAATCCAGTTAGAATTTATTAGTTTTTAAAGAAGTTGGCTAGACTATATGGTGATGAGACCATCAGATTTTATGTTGTGCTAGTAACTATCATATGGATAAAGGTTTTGTTTTACTTCAAGATTTTGGAAGAAGCTATAAATAGCTTTAGGCACCAAACTAGCTCATCACCTAGTTTATCATCCTCAGTTTGATAGACAATTAGAGGGGATGATACAGATATCTGATCACATGTTATGAGACAGTATTAGTAAGCTTATGGTTTCTGATATATGTGTATATATATTATTGACAAAGATTGCCTATGATAGTAGTACTCAGTTCATTTGGAAATAGACCCCTATGAGGCATTATATGACAGATAATGTAGGACTTTTCATGTTAAAGTGAGATTTGAGACAGAAAGTCTTTAGAGTAGACTTGAGTAAAAAGGCTAGAGAAAGTGAAATGAATAAAAAAAAGATTCAAAGTACTATGATTATAACAAAATTTTGTGTTTACTTGAAGTACGAAACTGCTGAATATTCAGTTAGAGACAAAGTGTTCTAGGGTTTTTTTTGTGGAAAAAAGTGCAAAGGTCTAACAAAAGGGTATTTGAGTCCCAGGTTATCGGATCCTATGAGACTACTGATAAAGACAAAACCTCTAGCATATAGACTTACATTACCACCTAAGTTACAGTAATGTATAGTGTTTTTTTGTTTTGTGCTCAGGGGGTATAGATGGGATCAATTACATATGACTCTAATGGTAGCTATTGAGGTATAGCTAGATATCAGTTATGATAAGGAATTAGTGTAGAGTATGGCTCATGAAATTAGATAGTTGCAGAGATGAATCCATACCATAGTTACGGAGCTATAGAGGTATAAAAATTCAGAGGAAATTACTTGAGAGCTAAATGAGCAAATGGGAGCTTAGTGTTTTACTTTATTTGCTTCAAGTAATTTTAAGGATAAAATTTTCTTAAAAGGGGAAGAAATGTAACACCTATGTTTCGAGGCTCCATGAATAGTGCCATAAAGTCTGTGAAAATGCACATGAGGTGCAGGGTCAATTGCACATGGATCGAGGTAGTGCATGGGTCATGAAAGTTCGAGGGGCTCTAAAATAATGAAAAAAGGCAAAATAAAAAAATTTAGCAAAACCAACATTTCATTTTGAGTAGAAAGTTACCCATTGATGCAATAAAAATTTTTCAAGTGAGACTAAACCAAGATGTGCTCGGATGGACATAAAAATATTTGACCTTAAAGCTTAAAAATTATACTGAGTTAAATGGTGAAAGAATTTTTGGAATCGGAGGTCATTTGCAAATTCTCATAATTTTTTAGATTTGTACACAAATTGCAGTAGACTGAAAACTGACCTATTTATGGAATTTAGGCATAAAAATTTATGAGTGAGTTAAGGGGATTAAAATAGGAATTTTAAAACAAACGATGTTATTTTTGGAGGTCCGAGTGAATTTCTATGAATTTTTGAAGTTTATCGAAAAATCCAAATGCTTTGAGAATTACCAGGACAACTTTGAGGTGTCAAGATAGGGCCCACAAGAATGCCAAGTG
>CANXYI012109236.1:0-10256 GCA_948208565.1 Hura crepitans
TTTGTACCCTTTGTTAACTATAATGTGCCTTCATATAGGGTTGCTAATTGTAATGTCTATGCCAAGCAACTTTAATGCTAACCTTTTGGTCTTGAGCCCGTGTTGTGCATATATATTAGTTTGTAAAGCCTAGATCAATCAAAACTAAGCTAGGTCAAATAAAGAGATAAAATATAAATATTATAACATCAAGAGACTATACCCTTGATTGTGGGTAAGTGATGATTTTCATGGTTACTTAGCAGTCAAATGGCTAATAATAAGTTTGTGTACACTTACAAGTGAGGGTAAGAGTAATTAGTGTGTAAATAACCTTAATTACTTGCTATAAACCTACTTAGACTAAAGAATTAGGAAGAAAAGTAATTGACATAGGGAGGAATTTAATAGCTGAATAGTGTGAGGTTTGTATATAGGGGACTAAGGTCAAAACTATCTATAAATAGAAAGTACATAGCTTTAAATAAGCATTTTAAACATAATTAGACTAATGATTTGAAAAGAGTTAGACTAGAAGTTGCTAGGAATTGGGTGGTCAAATCGGCTCTTATGTCTATATATTTGTATATAATGCAAGAATATGAATTAATAGTTAACCACTACAGTTTCATTGAATAAATTAACAAAAAGTGAAAATTTTAATAGTTTTATTTCTCTTCAGTGGGTTAGTGGAATGTGTGAGGTGTACAACCTAAAATGTATATATGTTTATATTTAGAATGAGTGCAATGCATGACAATGACATGAAGAATTTTGTTAGAAGAAGAGGTTATACATATAAAATAAAGCATGCTAAATGGATAAATTATAAATTTGTGAATGAGACTAGAATAAGAATAATTGAAGATTATGTTTACCAATATGATGATGAAAAGAGTAGTAAGAGTATACAAAGTAACTTGGCTAAACACATAAGTATGAGTATATGTGAACTTAGAATATAATCTTGCAACAAAAGTGAAATGGAAAATAAAGTTTGCTAATGGATTGAATGACTAGACATAAGTATGTAAATAATGAAAAATTAAACTATGGAACATATTAGTTAGAACACCTACTAGATAGGTTGACCAGTCAACTAGGAGTAGTATCTACTAAGGCACTAAGTGTCCTTTGTTATGACAAGTGTGACTATCATAGTTCCATATAGGAACCCTCACACATTTTATTATTTATGATTTACATGATGCGATGTTGGAGTAGTTGCAACTGCTATAAGGTCCACGAAGGCCACTGCATATCTACTTATAGTATGTTATGTTATGATTGGTGCAGCTATCGAGGTCTAAAATGTGGACCCCTAGAAAAACTATAAGATGGGTGCAAGCATTAAGGTTCTAGATTAGAACACTACATGTTTATGATGATTATAATATATTATGTTATAATCAGTGTAACCATAGAGGTCTAAAATATAAGCCTCTACATAAGGTTTTATCTCGATATCAATTATTTAAAGTAAAGTCACTCGAGTATAGGCCCAGAAAAAAATAATATTAATTAATAAAATGTTTTTAACTTAAATGATGGCAATAACAAAAAATAATGATCTAGGTAAAGGTACTATAAAATGTTAAAGAAATTAGTTGGATATTTTTCTTTGCAAATATGGTACACAAATTACAAGGTAAGATTTGTTATGGTTGAGATATCTTGCATGTTTTTTCTAACTCATTTTCATGTAATGCAATGAATATTTCATTAAATTCATTATTAAGCATATGCTTAGTGTATTGATTTTTTTATGCATAGGTTATCAATTGTATATATAGTCAACCTCAAAATAGCAGCAATGTAATATCCTCAAATAGTTTATTTTGTTGTTCATGTCTTTTGTTTGTTACAGATTGTATTAAGATATTAGCACTCATGCAGAGGTAAGGTAGTTTAGGTTAAAATTTGTGTAAATTATTAATTTAGATTATGGTGTAACCTTAAATGATAAACATAGTGATGAATGTATGAATGGATAGTATGCTTGGGTGCTAAAGATGCTTCTATGTGTGTGAATACATGAAATGAATTTGAAGGTGCCTAAAGACATGTGTTGTTGAGAAATGTCTATGGTGGGTTAAAAGGACCCTATAAGGTAGAATGAATGTTGAATGGACTATAGAAGTGCTTTTATTATTGGTTAAACTTTTTAGTTTTCTTCCTAAATAGTTGTTATGCTACTGCATTTTTATTAAAATATGTCTCATAATTAATTTAATAACAAGAACTCATAAAATAGGTTTATGCATGATTAATAATTATGTTAACCATTCCTCAACTGACTTACAAGAATTTAGATAAGTAAAATTACAAACATTAGTTACATAAGGGTTTTAAGAAGATAAATCAATTACATGGTGTTTATTCATTGATCCATAAGTGGATCGGGTAAAGGTTATAAAATTAGGTAATCCATGTAAAGAGAATGTACCCACTATCACATTTGGTGCATTGGCTTTCCACTATTGCTCAAATAACATGCTACTGAGTAGGTGCTTGAGTTTTAGATCTCATCATCTTACTAGTACTAACCCTATCACCTTTATTATACTATTGACTTCTAATAGGCATAGGTGAAGAAGTTTGAAGCTAAGTAACATCTTTCCACTTCCTAGGAAATCCTCTATTAATGATCTTTTGACCCACATACAAAACATTTATAATGCTTTGTCATTCAACAAACTTCACATTTAATTAAGTCCCATAGACTACTGGTACACTTCTTACTGTAGATATAGGTGTATTAGTAGCTTGTTATTGCTTCTTAAGTTTGAACAATAATCCTTATCTTGACTCTTGAGTTTCATTTTACTTCTAGGTTTGCTGTGAGGCTTGGTTTTCGTTCTTTCTTTTACTAGCTTTAGGGGTTGAGCTAGCTTGCCTTAATGTGAAAGGCCTCTTCCTCTAAAAAGTCACTCTTTATTCATTTAACTTCTCTTTCATTGCATATGTTGTAGCCACTAAGGAGACAAGTCCTCTAATCATTGATATTGCATTCTATATTTGAATCTCATTACTAAGGCACTTTTGAAACGTCTTACACCTTTCTTTTATAGGGACAAACTCTTTTGGATATCTACTCAGTCAAGTAAAGTCATTCTCATAAATAGATATCTACACTGCACAACCTAGAGATTGAGGGTTAGAACTAGAACTTATAAACATAGATATAATGGTTAGCAATCTAATTAATCAACTGGTGATAGTTAATAAAGTATATAGAGACTATCCTTTAATGGTTCAAGAATATGTATCTCTGATGGATCTCATTGAACTCCCATTTAATGAGTTCGACACTATCTTTGGTGTGGATTGGCTGTCTAAACACAAAGCCATAGTGGATTCCAAATAGAAGAGACTTCCACTTAAGACAACTATTTAGATTAAGGTGACAGTGGGGCGATGAATAAAGTTGTTTATCTAATGTTATTTCAAAAGTGAAAGCAAAGTGGCTAATATAGAAAGGATATGAGGCATAATTGGCTTTTATGGTTGATAATAAAAAGGTAAAATTAGACCTCAGTAAATACTTGCGGTGGTGGATTTCCTAAATGTGTTTTTAGATGAGTTACTACAGTTACTGCTGAAACGTGAGCTTGACTTTGATATTGAAGTCTACCTTGGTATAACACCTATTTCAATAACTCCATATGCATGGCACCTATAGAACTGAAAGAACAGAAGTTGCAGCTATAGGATTTGCTCAACAAAGGCTTTATTAGGTTGAAGGTCTCACCATAAGGAGCATCAGCATTGTTCATGAAGAAAAAAGGATGTCTCACTTTAATTGTTAATAGATTATAGACAATTGAATAAGGTGATAATTAAGAATAAATACATGTTACCGAGGAATAATGATCTATTTGACTAGTTGTGTGGGGCTTGTGTGTTTTCAAATATTGATTTGAGATCAAGGTATCATCAATTAAGAATTAAGGAGTCTAATATCCTATAGATAGCTTTTGATACCAAATATAGACAATATTAATCTTTGGTAAACCCATTTGGGCTTACCTATGCTCCTACAACATTTATGAACTTGATAAACTAAATCTTCAAACAATACCTTAATCAATTTGTTGTGTTTTCTATTGATGATCTCTTGGTGTACTGAAAGGCAAAGAAGGAACAAGAGAAGCACCTAAGGTTAGTCTTATAGACTTCGAGAAAGAAATAGTTGTATGCCAAATTTTGTAAATATGAGTTCTAGTTGAATCAAGTAGCCTTTCTAGGACACATTCTCTCAGTCATAGGCAATGGAGTGGACCTAAGAAAAATTAAAGTTGTGTTAGAGTGGAAACCTCTCAAAAATATAATAGAAATTTGAAATTTCTTCGGTTTAACTTGCTACTACAAGATATTTATTAAAGGGTTCTCTATGAGTATTGACCTTATGACACATTTGTTATAGAATGAAATGAAATTTGTTTTGAATATACTCAACCCCATGATACATTAGATATGTTTAAATCATATTAATGCTATGTCTTACCATAATTATTTGATTGTTAAGCATATTCAATTGTAATAATCATAGGGCAAGATTGGGTAAAGATGTATATGAAACATATGCATCAAATGTTGATGACCTAATAGTTAGAAGTTGCATAAGATGCAATTTGCATATAATTCATACCATTTAGTTAATAGTTGGGCTGGTTGAGTATACTCAAGGATTTGCCCCTAATGAAAATGGATACTGATCCACTAAGAGAGTTTTTAATGGGCTTTTTAGGATATATCAGTTAGGGCTATTGTTTCGTAATAAAATAGTATGAGTAATGCACGATTTTAAAAGACCTTAAAATTGTTGCAAACATATACATGATCATAGTCTAATATGCTTGCATTTTCACATACAACATCACTACCATAATGTCTTCAAACTTGAATTTGTACCAATATTAACTTAAATGACTTTAAAATCTAAGAATAGTTGTTACAAGTGGGAAGACAAATATGTGTTAGAAACATATGTTATACCTTCTTTGATTGAATAAATTCCAACTAGGAGATAGAAGCTTTTTCAAAAGCACATAGAAATGGCAATATGATTGCCTTTTTATTTCTTAAGGTTTAGAAAGAGCATGGGCATGTGATACTCAAATCATCAAATATCATCTTATGAAATAAAAGATATGTGATATCTAAGGCATCATTTCTTTTTAAGATAATAGAGGACACTTCAAGAGTTAAAAGTGTTGGGCTTTAATTCCATAATTTTATGATATATTAGAATTAAAAGTTTATTATATAATAACAAAACATGGTAAATCTATCCAAAAACTTTTTCTGTATAGAACATAAATTGTTGGCTAATTAGTTAAAAGCCCTTGAAAGTGAAAAGGGACTAGTTCCAAATGCAAGAACTACAATGATTCCCTTGTTTCTCCAATGAAGAAGGAGTATGTGATGCTTCAACTTTAAGTATTATCATTTTTTAGATTAATAGAAGTAAGGGTGATGTGGACCTATGAATAGAAAATGGAGAAAAAGTTATTACATTAGCTATAAGAACTTGTCATTTGTATTTGCCTTTAGGACTTGTATTAGAATTTGTTAATTGTTATTTTGTTCCTTCCCTAAACAAGAAAAATTTTTCTTTATCTTTTCTTGTTGAATAAGATTTTGATATTAACATTAATAAGAGCAAGGTGTGACACCCTCTACTTGATTTAGTCTCTAAACCTAAATGGAGAGTATGCACACAAGCATTCTATCTGAACTACTATATCTTAAAATACTATAATGTGTTTATAGCTTTTCTAAATAAAATGTTTATATTCAAGAAAAAGAGTGTTACCAAAAACAATTCAAGACTTTATGAAAACAAATTTGGGAAACCTCTTGTCAAAAATTAGGCAACATAATGGCTTTATTGAGAAACTATCCAAAATATAATTAGTAATTTGTAAAAGAAATGAACACTTCTATATCATTTCAAACTCAACCCATAACCTCCATAATCCTTTTATCACTCCAAATCAATCAGCAACACAATAACTCAATGTCAAGCTCTAGAAGAGATATAATACAAGTAAAACATTTTAAAATTGTCTTTAACAAGGTTACAAAAATGTTAACAACTTTAAAACACATAATTATACAATTTAGGCCCATATTTCTCAATGTACATAATATGAGAGCTTTGACATCTATATCACATAACTTATATACAATAGAAGGTATATACCGAAAGAAAAAGCCTTCTCTTCAAAATCTTATTGCACCAAAGCTTTATCTTAGATTGTTCTTCTTAAGCCTATGATATATAAAGAAAAATACGATGCGCTAAGCAATAACATAGTGATGAAATTGATATAACATGCTTTTCCATAATCATACAAGTATACATAAGTACATTATCTCATAACTGTAAAAGCATATAAAAATCATTAAACCTTATAATATACATACAAGCATCCAATAGGAGTGTATGCCATTAAAATATATCATAATTTAAAGCATGTCATAATATGATGCAGAAGGAAAATGATATGCAATTATTGTCATTCCTTATATTTAGTCTTTCTTACTAACTTAGTATAATAGCCCATATGAAAGAAAAATAAAAATCCTACGGATAACGAGGGTGGATAGCTAATATGTCCTCTAAATTAACTAAAGGCCATCTACCAACATAAGTCTGAAGACTAAGTATAACATAGGCCCATCGGTAAAACACAACATAGGTACGTAAATTGAAAATGACATAAGCTAGAAGACTTAACATAAGACACATATAGCCATTGGAACAAATTATCAACCTAAAGGTATATGTACAAATGTAGGCTTGAAGAGTGATATAGCATAAACCTAAGGGTGAACATATATCATACACCCATCAACTAAATATAATAAAGGCACATATGTATCCTAGCAACTAGTAATAACATTAGTTGACTAGTCAACCTATCTAACTAGGTTATTTTACTTAAATGGGCCATTATCTAGTTTCATTTAGTTTTACCATCTTACTTCAACTTAATTAGCTTATAAGATCCATATTTTCCTTCTTAGTGTTATTATTGCTCTTAAAATAATTTTACTAGACAAAACATGGCTTTAGCATCAAAAGAAAAGAATAATGCACACATAATGTTTCAATTTCTCATAATACGCTAATTAACATAATCATAAGTCATTTTATCATGACTAGTCACATAACATACGGCTAACATAGCTCATGAAACAGCACTAGTAAAGCACATATGACATGTTTTAATTTCATATCAGAAAAACAAAGTATAATTTAAATACATCAAGTAATATTAAAGCTTTGCCCCAACAATGAACTTTAACATAATATATCTCTTTTCACTATATACATACATATACCAGAATCAATTCAATGAAGCACATTTGCATCCTTTATAATAACATTTTAATAAATGTCTAACATTAACAATATTTCACTTACATGCTGATAATCATTTAGCCATGCACTAATAACACCTAATAACTACATTTTTCTAATATCTATACATATACCATAATCATTTAACATCAAAAGAATGCAATTAACATATAGAACTTGCATAATGGTTAAAAATGCACTTAATAAACACACGCATCATGAAATTTTGGCCATAACATAATGCCCACTCAATTCATTCATTTTCCACATATTTATCATGTTGTGATATCTCAAACACATCATATAATATATGTCATCCTCAATTAATCTAACATTCTCCTTAATTACATCACATAACACATAATGTATCGTATACCTAAGGATATCATTTTAGACATCATATATGCATTAGAAGACATGAAAATCAATGGCATTAACAATAACTCATGGCATTCATTCATTTAATCATAAATGCACAAAACCACACTTTCATATAGATACAATATAACTTAGGGCATGCAAAATTAGAACATTTTATGTTGAGTATAGTAACAATCAAAATCAAAACATACACACAGGGCTTAACTACACCTTCTCATACCCTTTATCAATTTATTTATCTCTTTGCTTAACTAGAAAACAAAGATTCATTTGGTAAAAATCTATATAAGAACATAAGATTGCTAAAAAAAGAAATATGTCCATATAAAAACTCTCTTGAATACTTTAGGAACATGAGAAAATTTTAGAGCTCAAAAAAACTTACTCGAAAGAAATATAGCCACTATTCATCGAGGTATAAAATTAAGCAATCCCTTCAATTTTTTTTGTGATCTCTTGCTCAACTTGATGTATAAAGGCTATAGAGGTGCAAACCATCTAATTAAATGGCTTAATTTATGCTAAATTAAAGGAATGGCAAAATTAAAATGTTGTTTTCCTCCATAGATGTTGTTAGTTCAAGCAAAAGAAGAGGAGAAAAAATGTTGCTAATAATCATTTATTAACTAATTTTAATTCCTATATATATGTGTGTGTGTGTGTGTGTGTGTGTGTAGTTTTGAAGAAAATCAATTCTTTTCTTTTCTTCTTCCATTTCATTATAAAATGAGAACAATTTTTTTCCACTAATTAACTCCCAAAATTTCAATTAATCCATGTTCCACAAGCCTCTAAAACCCAAAGCTTGAAAAATTGCGAAAAATCGAATAAAATGCTTTTATTTTACATAACATAATTTTAGTAAAAAAATACTTTTTGATATCAAAAAATTCTAATTCAAATTCCATTAGGCTTTTTAGAATTTTTAGGTATTAGGTGGTATAAGTCCAAGAATATTTTGAACAACTTTTGAAAATTTTATAGTTCAACTAAAACTAAGTAATTATTCATGTGACACCACCATAAAACTTAAGTGTCATTTTTAACAATCTAAATGACTAAATTTTGTCTTCAAATTTCACCAAAAAATATGTTATGATTAATACTTCCTTTCACCAAAATTAGTGCCCTCGGTCTTAAGAAAACAATATTCATGTCCTGAGAAGTTCTATTCATAATATCAATATTTTTTAAATGTTACATTTCTTCCCCTCTTAAATGAAATTTTGTCCTTAAAATAAATTGGTTCAAACAAATGTGGATACTGCTCTCTTATCTGAGATTATATTTCTTAAGTAGCTTTTTCCATGCCATGGTTTCTTTAAAACACTTTCACAAGTGCCACTGTCTTATTTCATAGCCTCTTAATTGCCAAGATCTTTATAGGTTCCTCTTCATAAGTTAGATATGGTCTAACATCATCTTCTTTAGCTAATATAACATGCAAAGGATTTGATATATACCTTTGTATCATACAAACATTGAAGATGTCATGTATCTGCTGAAGCTTAAGGGGCAAAGCTAGCTTGTAGGTTATTAACCCCCACACATTCTATCACTTCATATGCACCAATAAAGCTTAGACTTAACTTGCCCTTCTTTCTAAACTATAGAACCTTTTTCTAAGGCAAAACTATAAGAAATACTTTGTCTCTCACTTTAAATAGTACATCTCTCCTCTATAAGTCATGATATGACTTTTATTTATTTAAAGTTTCCTTCAACCTATCCTTGGTAATCTTGAATTTCTTATCAGTACCATTGATCATGTTTAGTCCCATAAGCTTCATCTCGCTTAGTTTATTCTAGCATAATGGATTTTTACACTTTTTATGTAACACCCCCTTCCCATTCCTAAAGGAAATAGACAAAAGGTGTCACTTCTCGGAGGTCACCCATCCATTGATTTCCCTAGGGACCATTCATTTAACACTTATATCCCTTTGAGCAACTTTGACCTATCTTGATTAATTAGTGTCTATTATTGTATAACCTTTTATTACTACCTATTTTAGTTTGATAAAAGTACTAAATTATGTCTATTACCCATTTACAAAATATTGGGCAGCATAATAGCTACCTAGGTGAAAAACCAAATTTTTTTCCTACAAGAAAACACTTCTATAACAATTCACAAGTAATAACTCACTTTTGGACACTTCTTATCCTCTGACACATCAATATTATCACATAGAAATACACACAGGGTCTCAGACCCATAAATATCCAATCGACAAGAATATACATATACATTAAAAGCCAGGTTTATATAGCCATTTAGTTTAACTATCTCAATTTTATACTATACATGTACTAATGGCTTCACACCTACTATACATGAATGGCTAACTACTAAAACCAAAAGAGTATAAAAAGAATACCAAAATGACTTTAGGTTAGCTACACTAGCTTTGGTTGAAGTTGGATAGCTATCTCATCTATAGCTTGTGCATCAGAACACCAACATGCTAAGTATAAACTCAGTGGTGGAATACATACAATAAAATATGTCATACACATATAG
>CANXYI012109400.1:0-13303 GCA_948208565.1 Hura crepitans
GCAAAATTATAACTCTTAAATTTCTTGCCTTTTGTGAAATTTTTTACCATGATAAACCTTTGATTAATTTCTACTATGGAATTTTAATCCTTATTAATCTCATTAATATTCTTAAATTCCTTATTTAGTTGCCTTTTACCCATGCAAACTCTTTCCACAAAAAATCCTAAAATTCAATCTTATTGAATTGTTAAAACTAATTTTGCCTATTATTTGGATTTTAATAATCAATCTCACTAACAATTAATCATGCAATTACAATTATTTAATCACCTTAAATAAACATAATTGCATTAATTTCAGAATTAAAATCATCAATCCAACTAATATTTTAACATTTAAAAATTAAAAGTGATGTTTTATGCTTAGCCGAATTCAACTGTGCAAAATTTAGAACAAATTTGTTTATCTGTTTTAATGAATCAATTTCAAATGTTCAGAATAAATTTTAGCTGCCATTTGCATCATATTAACTTATTTTGTTAACCAAACTCAACTAATTATTCATAGCAACTCATAGCTAATTTAGTAAACAAAACAATTTTTGATTGTGAATCTATTCGATCAAGAACATGTTTATTAATAAAAAATATACACCATATGCAATTAAAATGGATTCTAATGACTCTTAATTTTTAAGTATACTTCATAAACATATCATATCTATGAAATATAAAATCTGAAACTGCAAAAATAAAAATAATTTGAATTAAAACAAACCCTAATTGGGTTTTTTTATCGATATCAAAATCGATTATGGTGTTTTTTTATTCTTCTAATTTGATTCGAATTGTAAATAATTTTCTTTCTATCCATAATTAAAATCAATATTTTAAATCATTAACTTGATGATTACTTTAACTAAAAAACCAATTAAAATCATTAAGAATTATTTTGATCATTAAAATTTGACTTCACCATACATTACAGTAAAAACATTCTTTTATTACAAAAAATAAAACTTTTTATTTTGAAATCGGATCAAATTAGATTTTGATTTAATTAAATCATAAATAAACACCTTATTTATAACTTAAATTTGAACAAAATCATGAAAATTGATCAAACAAAAATTGTATACGTAAGCCCCTAAAAGTTGAATTACATAAAACATGTAATTAACCGTATTTAATGTGATTAGGCTCTAATATCACTATTGGTTTAAAAAAGTAGTTTATAATAAATGTAATAACCTAAAAATCCTGACTTTTATGAATAGTACTTTCTCGAGATAAATAGTATTCCCAGACCTGGGATACACTGAAGCTACCAAATGAAAATATTAATCATAAAATAATTTTAGTTATTTGGTTAGTTAAAAATGCTAAGTTTTTATGATAGCGTCTTATGAATAGTGATCAAGGCAAAGCTGAATCATAAAATATTTTAAAAGTTGCTAAGAATATTCCAGGAATTATATGACCTATACTCAAAAATTCTAATTAGCTTATTGGCACTAGAATTGAAATTTTTGAAGGTCGAGTAGTATTTTATCTAAATATTGAGTAATATAAAAGTGGTGTATTAATTCATTTTTTCTCATTTTTCGAGCTTCAATTTTTAAAGGGTTGTAGAGCCTAAATTAATTTAATTTTTCATAATTCAAATGAGATTAATTAGAGTTAAAAAGAAAGGAGAAAATTGATATATATATATATATATATATGTATGTGTGTGTGTGTGTGTGTAAAATGAAATTTTTACTCAAAACTATAAATAGGTCAACATTATTCATTTTTGGTCAACCTAAGCAAACAACCACTCTCCTCTCCCTCTCTTTTTTGCCGATAGCCACCAAGGGGCAAATTCCTCCATTTTTGGCCTTGGCTCATCCATCCAACTCTAATTTCTCTCATTTAATAGAAAGAAAGGAGCCTTCATGACCTTTAGACGCCATTTTAAGTGGAATTATTGAAGAAAATTGAAGGAAATTACCCGATTTTAAGTTCGATAAATAGTGCTCATTTTTAGTTCGGGTGAGAATTTTCGAAACTCAATATTTTTTTTGTGTTCTTAAGGTGCCTAAGAGTCATTTAGTGTGGTCATTTTTAATTTTTGATACATGTATGATTTTATATGAATTTTTATAAATCAAATCTGTAATGGCCAATTGAGAAAACGGACAAGGCTCTTGATAAAGGAAAGACGAAGGTTTAAGTGGTCATCGAGGTTGCATTGTGATTGTATTAGTATGTGAAATTGATTTAAATCATGTATATTTATGTATGCCCCAAAGTTCCATAAAAATAAGAGTGTATGGAAATGGGTATTTAATGTGTTAAAATAGTTAATTATGAATTTAATCATTTTAATTAGCATCTAAGATGTGTGAATGGCATATATGATGTATAGAATGTGTGTGATTTGTTGGAATTGGTATGGAAGGTTAGTTTATGCATGGTAGCTGATGGCCCAAGTGTTGCCTAAATGTGTATACGCTTAGTTATGTATGTATATAAAATGGATTATGATAAATTGATCTAGAATGTATGTTATATGTGTTGAAATAATTAAATTGTGCCTTTTTGATGTGTTAAAAGCCTTATGGCTGAATGGCCTTATTATATATCAGTGTGTGTGCTATGTTATAATGCACCTAATTAGATGTTAAGTATGAATGTTGACATATTAGTTGCATGATGGTGATTATGCATTAATAAGGAAATATATAGCATGGAAGGATAATTATCATGCCTTAAGGATTTAATAAGTGTGAAAATGGATCAGATGCTTGTTATGTGACATATTAAATATGCTTAAAACACATTATGGCAATAAAAGGGATTATAGCTTTTTATGTGGTATGAATGGCTGAATGGGTTGATGGCCATACTTGAATGGTGTATGTTGAATGGGTTGTATGATTATACATAAATACATATATTGGATCGGATATGAGGAGTTCATGCATGATGCTATTATAAAGTTGAGTAGTGTACATGCATGAATGTGAATTTATGCATGTGCGAGAATGTATGTTTACTTAAGCATGAATTTGGTTTTATGAGCATTATTATGTGAGGAATAATGTAAAAATATGGACTACGTTATATGCTTGGAGTTAGTGGTCAAATGACCATAATGGATAAATCAAGCTTTTCATTGCTTGAATTAAGCCTATAATGCATATGTATGGGTGTATGGGCAATTACCTATTATTGGTCATGAGATGTAAAAGTAATGTTCATAAAGAGATTTTTGTGCATGTATGGTTATATGTATGGACATATGTATATTGGAATGAGACATTGCATTCATACAGTGTGTGAAATCTTAATTAATAACTAAAAATGCTAAATTTCCCAGTATGGTCATTTGTTGACCTTACCATATTTAAAAGCAATTTTTAAGCTACTTAAATTGATGGAATTAATAATACATATGTTAATAGCCCATATGCTTAACAACCTAGACGAATAAGTTGACCGGTCAACTAGGGGTATAGTAGTAGCTGCTAGGGCACTACAGTGTTTTTTGTGTTTTTGGTCTCAAGTCCACTTTTATTGACCCAATGGCCTATATGTTCTTAATCTTTGGATCCACATTGGTAAATGAACTTCGGGTTTATAAATGGTCATAATGACCATAGTGTTATGTTTATCCTTAGACTCATGCTATGTTCGGTCTTGGACTCATGTTGTATTTGACCTACAAGTGGGTTTTCATGCTATTTGATCTTCGAATCCACATTTGTATATGGGCTATTGGATTCATGGAGGTTGTACTAGCTGTCCACCCTATTATCTGTAGGTGATGTGTTTGTGTCATATGGGCAAAAAATTATGATTTTATAAAATGCTTAACAATAGACTTTTCTTTATTCATATAATTATTTATATTACATGTGAAATGTGTTATTCATGTTAATATGCAATTTGTATTATTTTAGTTTAATGTTTAGCTTATTCATGTATATATGGCATTTTTTAAATCATGGCTTGTGCATGTTATGGCAATTAAGAAATTAATAATGTATGATAATAATATCGCTATGTTGCATGAGTTAATTTGCTTTCACCACTAAGTTATTTACTTAGACAATCATTTTATTTATGATGCATAGGTTAGGAGGACAATTGAGCCTAAGCCTTGGGACATCCAGACAAGCAAGAGAAGACTATTCTTTTTGGTATATTTATTGTATGTAATTGAATTATGAGATATATAGACATATGAAGTGCACTTTTATGTTAGATGTAATTAGTATTGGGCTTAAACAATGGTGTTTTGTAATTGTAACTCATATACAGTTTTGTAATTGTATTTTAAACTCTTAAAACTATTTTATGTTTGTATGTTGTCTCTTACTGAGGTTGAGACTATGTTATGATGATGATAGATTTAGAGTGATCAGAATGATCACAAAGATAGAGAAATGATTAAGAGATATTTTAAAAGTGTTTTTTTGATTACAAGTTACTATTCAAATTTTGGGATAGTGCTAGTGTTCGTGTCCCTTATGTTTTCCTTAGGCCGATCAAATCGAAATAGCCGAAGACTCGACCTAAGCCTTAGTCCTCGAGTCTTAAAAGACGAGAAGGAAGCTAAAGGAATCTAGGACCACTCTTATTTAATTAGCCTAAGAGGAGTGAATTGGGCACCACAAGGTAGAAGTCGCCACCTGACCGAATTGGAAAATACCTTGTAGGGCCAAAACTAGAGCAGTTCAAAACCCTACTCTTATTTATACCTCAAATTAATATGAAAATTTAGTTTGAATTTATAATATTATTCCTTTTCTCAAGCAATGTTTTGCAATTAAAGTAAATCACGTATTCACATGTGAGAATTTGCAAAATATATTTATAAAAAAATAAATAGGTGTGCAAAATCGCAATATCATACATGAAATTAAGCAATTGATTGTCCCGAGAACTTTGGTTCTTGTATGCCAATTTTGAAAAATGGATTTTATTGTAGTGACTTTTATTAAAATCAGGTGATTGGTTTGAGAACTTTGGTTCTCGTATGCTAAATTTGGAAAAATGGATTTTATTGTGGTGACTTTTATTAAGAAGGAATCGGAATTTATTTTATTAGCAAAATATCAATTTATTGGGTAAAAAATATAATTTTGATTATTATTTCTTTTTAATGTGCAAAATGATTTTCTACCTAATTTGACGTTCATGGAGTGTTTCGAGATTGAAATTGGAAGTATCATACATAAAATCGGGTGATATATTTAATTTGAGAACTTTGGTTCTGGTATGTCAATTTTTAGAAAATAATTTTTTTTTATTGTGACTTTTATTAAGAAAAATCAAAACCCACTTTATTAATAAAACACCAATTAATTAAATAAAAATATTTTGATTATTTTTCCAATCGCATGAAAAATCATTTTGCTAATTATTACAGCATTCACGAAATATACAGGGTAATAATTCAACAATAAAAATATAATACAGGGCAATTACCTAAAATAAATCCTAACCGAATAAATAATAATAAAAGAAATCAACAGAAAAATACATAAAATGTAAAATAAAATAGACAATAGAAAATAATGGGTGATTAAAAGATTGCCCCATTTGGATTTAATGAAATAGCCAAAAATATAGCAATCAGATCCCAAATAATCAAATAACTCGCATCACAACAATAGTTATAATATATTAGAATGCGAAGCAAAAATAGACAAACATACAGAAATCAAATAAAAATGAATAGTCACAAAAATATAAAATATTACACAAATAAATTATCACAACTAACTAATAGATGGATAAAGCAAAAAGAAAAATGAAAACAACAAAAATGACAAAAATAATATATTTGGATGTGAAGCAAAAATAGACGAATAGACAGAAATCAAGTAAAAATGGATAGTCACAAAAATATAAAATATTGCACAAATAAATTATCACATCTAATTAGTAGATGGATAAAGCAAAAAAGAAAGAAAAGCGAAAATAGTAGAAAAATAGGTCAGTTAACACAGCGAGTATATTTGCCTTCAGAAAGATCTCGATCAGATCGGAAAACTGTGGTTGAATCTTCAAAAAATCCAAAAAAATGATGTTGAAAGAGTTCTTTTTGCCTTTTTTGGTGCATTTTCTCTCTCTTCAAAATGACCAACCTTGCAAAGGAAAAACCCATTTAGCTTTTATACATATTTTTCGAGGTTGAAAATGGCTATTTTGGCCGATTTGAGCCTAAAAGGGCCGTTTCCTTCATGAAAATGGCCTGTTCTTCTCCAAAATGGCTATTTTTTTAAGGAAAATTTTTGAGATCTTTGGTTCGGACATAAAAAAATCATTTTATTAGGATTTTCATCCTTTTCATCATCATTAGACAAATTGAATCTAGGAGCCCCAAAGACCTAGTGTCTACGGTTGCCCCCAACTTTAAAAAGGCAACTACAGAGTGTGTGAGGTGACCTAAAGTTTAGAAAGGAAAGAGACACGTACCTCGGGGGCAATCTTTCTATAAGATTCACTGGGACTAGAGTTAGTAGGGTCTGGGTAGTGCTAGAAATGTTACACCTAGGGTTAATTTGGTTTAGGCAGTGCTAAGATGTTGCACCTAAGCTCGGTTAGTGTTAAGACATTGCACCCGAAGGTAGGTTGGTTCAAGCAGTGCTAAGATGTTGCACCTAAAGTTGGGCAATGCTGAGACATTACACTCGAAGGTAGGTTGGTTCAGGCAGTGCTAAGATGTTACACCTGAAGTCGGGCAGTGCGAAGACATTGCACCTGAAGTCGAATAATGCTGAGACGTTACACCCAAAGGTAGGTTAGTTCAGGTAATGCTAAGATGTTACACCTAAAGTCGGGCAGTGCTAAGATGTTACACCCAAAGATGAGTTGGTTTAGGTAGTGCTAAGACATTGCACCTGAAGTTGGGTAGTGTTAAGATGTTGCATCCGAAGATGAGTTGATTCAGGCAATGCTAGGACATTGCACCTGAAGTCGGGCAGTGCTGAGACATTACACCCAAAGATGAGTTGATTTAAGTAGTGCTAGGATGTTGCACCTGAAGTCAAGTAGTGCTGAGATGTTACACCTGAAGATAACTTGATTCAGGCAGTGCGAAGACATTACACCTGAAGTTGGGTAGTGCTAAGATGTTACACCTGAAGATGCGTTAATTCAAGTAGTGTTAAGATGTTGTACCTAAAGTTAGGCAATGTTGAGACGTTGCACCCAAGGATGACTTGATTCAGGCAGTGCTAGGATGTTGCACCTGAAGTCGAGCAGTGCTAAGATGTTGCACCCGAAGATGAGTTGATTTAGGTAGTCCTTGGACATTGCACATGAAGTCGGGTAGTGCTGAGATGTTACACTCAAAGATGAGTTGATTTAGGCAGTGCTAGGATGTTGCACCTAAAGTCGAATAGTGCTAAGACGTTGCACCCGAATATGCCTTGATTCAAGTAGTGCTAGGATGTTACACCAGAAAATTTCTTGAAATGACACATTTGTAAGGTCGCTAAGAAAATTTAGGTTGCCCCTTGTGTAGAAAAGATGAATTAAAACATGTTAGTTTATCAATAGTCAATTACAACATGGATGCATGCTGTGTGTAAGTGCATTTTTTTTTATTTGAATTCATGTTATGACTTCGAAAATTATGATTTTGTATCTTTTTCTTTTTTTTGTTTGTTTTTGTTGTTCTTTTATCTCTCTCTTTTTATCGTTTTACTTTGTTTATCTCCTTATTTTGTTTTGTGCATCTTTTCTCTCTTCTTCTCTCTCTTTCTCTTTTTTTTATTATTTTTCATTGTCATTGTTTAGTAGGTATTTTATTATTTTATTGTTCTATCCATGTCTTGCCAAAAAGTAATGAGCAAAATGTCAATTTTATAAATAAACACTTTTGGGTACAAAACTTTGTGTCCTAAACTAACATGAATAGGTAAGTACTATAAAATAAAATAAAGCAACAATAAAATAAAGGCTAATGTGCTGGAGGCTATCTCTAATCTCTTAGCATTTGGAGCTCTGCCTCCATCGCCTCCAGTCTCTATGCAGTCTGCCACTCAGACTCCTCGATCCTTAAGCTTAAGTCGATGTGATTACACTAAAACTGCTCTAATATCCAAGTCTGTAGGCCCTGGAAAAGTGACTCGATCGATGGCTGAGGTGGTGCTAAAGAAGATGGACCTACCTCATCAATCCGTTACCTCTGAACTAGCCTTTTAGGAGTCAAATCAGTCCCCAAAAGCTCCTCAAGATCCAGTGCAAATTGATCATCTCCACTTGACCGACCCTTTGCTTACTAATCCAACTCAGCCTCTATCAACAGTCTATAACCAGTTGGTGCTCGGGGATCAACCTTTGCGATCCCTATGGTGATGCAAGTGTCTCAATCAACCTAGAGCTATTGTCGAAGAGACTCACTTAGATGCTTCTCCGAAAAGCCTAACCTAAGTAATAGAGTAGTGACAATTCATCCCATGACGATCCCTTTGCCTGTGGATCGGCTGGCATAGTGTAGGTGCTCCGGGATGATATAGGTCGGGTTAAACCATACATTGCACTCCATAGCCTAGAGGCCATATAACTCAATCCAATTTAGCTGATCAAAACTGCCAACATGTCCAAGGTAGCAGAGAGATGACAGCCAGTGTAAGTATCGATGAACTAGATCTCGTATGGTAGATGCCATCGTCCGATTGGCATTGTAAATAGTGCTAAGCCAACCAATAAACCCTTAATGCTCATCTAGGCTCTTAGGGACCTCTATGTCCCCATCTATAGGCAATCATAATAGCTTTGTAAATCATAGAAAAGAGGCATTGAACCTATTCCCTAGCACGATAAAGTGAATAGCAAAGGCATCATCCAGCCGAGCTTGTCAAAATCGAAAGGTGTTAAGGAACTCTAGAGTGACAATCGGGTAGGTGGTAAATCATAATAGGTAGAACATCTACCACCCCACCTGGGTGAGTAGCTAATCCACTTAGTCTAAGATCGCCATGTCTCACAATTTCTGGGTGCACATGTATTAGCTCCTAATATGAGTGACAGTAGTGAATCTCCTGTACTGCTTTATCTCCTTATCAATAAGCCAATATAGAATGGCCGCATGTTTTGGCATGGGTTGGTGGTGTGGACGGCTTTGTTGGCATAGTGGCATGGTTACACGTTTACATTTATATAGTGCTTATGTGAAAATTTTAACAAAAATGTACAGAAATGGTGAAAAAAATAAAAAATGCAACTTTTATAGTGTTCGAAAAATAGGCCTTTTTGCCTCGCCAAAACGAGCATTTTGGGCCATGAAAATGGTTGTTTTGGGTGGAGAAAATAGTCATTCCCCAGTTGAAAATGGTCATTTTGAGGCTCAAAAATAGCCGTTTTGGGCTAAACCCAAAACGCTTGTTTTCCAGCTCAAAACAGCCATTTTTAACTAGAAAAGCCCATTTTCTAGCTGAAAATGCCTATTTTTGCCTATAGTGCTCTTTTTTCACTTCTAAAATCTATAAATACCCTAATGCATGCATAGATCCTCATGCCACTTGAGTTTTTTCTTCATTTTTGCAACAATGAGTGATGAATTCCTTAAGAAGTTTCATAAAATTCTTGATCTCCCTTCTATATGGGTAGTCCCCTCCTTGGCTTCCTTTAGTAGGCTAAAATTCCTTTAAAGAGTGTATCTTGATCAGACTTTTCTCAAGGCCAAGTCCTAATTTTGGGATCCACAATTTCATGTCTTTCAGTTCTCTCATAAAGAGTTATGCTCCCTATTTGAGGAATTTACTATAATTTTAGGCATATTTTATTATTCTGACACATTGCCCTATTGTCCAACCTATATTCCCTGCTATTTATATGAGGCTATCGATGTATTAGGCATATTACCATCCTTGGCTACTAGATGGGTACCATGAAGAAGGCTAATCTCTCTAAATGCATTGCTAGGCTATGATGATAGTTACACAGACATTCTATCGCTCCGAACGGGCATATACTTATTCATATTTTTCTCTAAATATCTGACAATTTTAGCTGAAGACCATTCTAGAGACTATCAGCTATTCAGCGTGATTAATGACTTAAAGAAAGGGCTGAAACCTTTTCCTTTTCCTTTGGTCTTGACTGAAACAATTCTTAGTTTGGACATCGTGCAGTCTGGAGAAGTTGAATTCTTTTGTGGGAGCCTATTTCTGCTTCAAGTTTTTTTTCTAAGAATAGTCTCGAGGAGAGGTTTTTGCCTAATTCTTTAATCTACCTTTTACCTAGGAAGGCCCTACTAGTTTTCATTCCTACCAGACTTTTTAAGGATAGACTGCCCCAACAAGTTTTCACCCTATCCTTCGCTTGACTTTTGTTTAGGAAGCCCTTGTGGGTTTTCATTCCTAATTGCATTTTTTTAGGTTTAGTTACAAGAGAAGCTTCACCTATTGGACAATCCTTCACCTCGTGTCCTTGGATCTTATAGCTTAAAGCATTTGCTATCTTAAGCAGTTATGCGACATTTCATAGATGTTGAGCGATGGGTTTCGTGGCTAAGTGCTCTAATAGATAATGACATAAGTTTCAGAAACCCTTGAATTTGCTTATTGTACATGTGACATAGCAGTCTATTAGGTTGTGTTCCTCTAGCTAACCTTCATAAGGTTACTTTTTGCATCCCCAATCGTTGCATGAGGCAATTTGGTGAGACTCAAAGGATTGTAACCTCCCCACTATCTTTCAGAGGAGGAGACATATCTATCACCTTCATTTCTAATTATCATGAGCTATGAAGGCTGTTACCCTTGAAGACAAACATCGTACCTAGAGTTGTTTGCAACTTTTAGACTTCAGATGCATATAAAGAATGGGTAATAGGCCCTTCTTAAGATAATCAGAGTCACTGGCTAAGGATAATTGGTGAGAGCAGCAGCAAAAGATAGAGGACTTAAAAAGAAAGAATCAAAAAGAAACTTTTCTACTTTTTATTTTGTACCTTTTTTTTGCATTTAACATTATACTCCTTTAGTTTATAAAATGCTCAACCATGCTTATTAAAGTGTTCCTATCTAGCAACATCATATTGGTATTTTATGATAATCACAACTGGACATTAATCCAATAACACATTTCCTCATTTAATCAAGGGAGTTCTTAATTACATCTTAAACTACTATCGTTAATTAGCCTACGTGGGTTTTCTTGATTGACTATTTTCTCTTAAGCCCTAATTTTTGCATAGGATTCCTTTTTTTGGTCTTCACCCTATTGGGGTGCCCACATTTAGCAAGGCCATTGCTTGTCGATCTTCAACCCGTAGGGCTATTATTTCTCTTCTTTTTCTCTTTTATTTGTATTTAGCCATAGAACCTTTTCAGCCTATCCATGTTTATAGGCTCCCTTAATTTGTTTCCATCACAATATGTAAGGATCACAACACCCTTTGGTAACATTTGCTTTAGGATGAATGGCCCTTCCTAATTTGGGTTGAACTTCCCTCTTGGGTTGGGTAGTCCTAGTCTCATCTATTTGAGGACTAGCTCTCCTTCTTTCAGTTTACAATCCTTCACCTTTTTATCGAAGGCACATGCCATCCTTTTTTGTTAAACCTAATTATGATAATTGGCTTTTAACTACTTTTTATTTGGCAAATTCAACTATTGGAATCTTTGTTCGACCTAAGCGATCTTGGGAATATCTGGCTCTATTGCCACTCTCAATGATTAAAGCTCAATCTCTACTGAAAGTATCACATCTATCTTATACACCAAGGAGAGTAGAGTAGCACCCGTTAAAGTTTGAATCGTAGTTCTGTATCCCCAAAGAGCAAAAGGAAGCTTATTCACCCAGTTTTTATAAGTCACAAATGTCTTGGCCAAAATCTTTTTGAGGTTCTTGTTTGCTACTTCGACTGCTCCGTTGGCTTGTGGCCTATAAGGAGAGGATTTATGATGTTGAATCTTATATTTATGTAAGAGAGCCTTTATTTCCACTTGAAACTAGACACCATTATCAGAAACTATATGATATGGAACCTCATATCTACAAATTAAACTATTCTCTATGAATTTAGCCATCTCACTTGCCATCAACTTCTTGAAAGATTCTGCTTCGACCTATTTTAAGAAATAATCGATTGCCACTACAATAAAATGATGTATGTTAGAAGCTATTGAATGTATCTCTCCTACTATGTCTATCCCCCATGCAGCAAATGGCTAAGGAGACATAAGCTGTGAAGTTTAAATACTCAAGTGTGTTAAATCTCCACACTTCTAGCACTTGTGACATCCTTGCGCATATTTTGAGCAATCATGATCTATAGTAAGCCAAAAGAATCCTTGGCGCATGATCTTTTTGGCTAACTCTAAACCATTCATATGTGTACCACATGACCCTACGTATACCTCTTTCATGACTTTTTCTACCTCCCGTTCCTCTAAGTAATGAAGCTGAAGACCATTCACTTATCGCTTGTACAGGACCCCATCTACATTAATGAACTAAGTTGACAACTTTCTCAATGCCTTTTTATCCTTGTCCATGGCTTCTTCGGGGATGTTTCTATTTTCTAAGTAATTCTAAATGTCATAAAACCATGGCTTGTCTTTTTCTTGCTCTATTTTCATTATCTACTTTGTCTCATAACAAGGCCTTTCAGAACTAGAAATGATAACTGGTTTCATGATTATCCCTTTTAGATTATCCCATATGGAAACTAAGGTAGCCAACACATCTGCTAGCTGATTCTTATCTCTCAAAACATGACAAAAAGTGCACATTTCAAATCATCCACTAACTTTAGGTATTCTATATAAGGCATCAAATCTTTCCTTATGCATGGTCCACTCTTTATTAGCTTGATTCACTACTAATGACGAATCCCCAAACACCTCAATTGTTTTTGCACTAAGAGACAACAATGCTTCAAGTTTGAATATGCATGCTTCATATTTTGCCATGTTATTTGTGACTTTATATCTCAACTTCTTAGCTAATGGTAGCTTTTCACCTTTAGAGGTTACTAAAATGACTCCTACTCCTACCCCTTTGTTGTTTACTGCTCCATCAAAGTACATCTGCCATCTCTAGACTGCAAGTAGGTTCAAGTTTTCATCTGGAAATTCGAACTCAACTGCTCACTTTCTAACGGATGATTGGCCAAGAATTCTATGATTGCTCGCCCTTTTATGGTTTTTCTTATTATGTACTAAATATCAAATTCTTGAAGGAAGAGGAGACATTTATTCATTCTACCCACTAAATACGGTGCCATCTGGAGATACCTTAACGGGTTGTGTTTAGACACGGCCTGTATAGTGTATGACTAGAAGTAGTTTCTTAGTTTTTTAAGGCCCACACTACTGCTAAACAAATCTTTTCTACCTCCACGTACTTAA
>CANXYI012109508.1:0-12995 GCA_948208565.1 Hura crepitans
GTACTTCATAAACTTTATTTATGATTACTTATGATATAAGATTCAGTACTTGATGAAGTACAAATTTGAAGCCTTTGAAAATTTCAAAGAATTTAGAATGATGTTGAGAAATAATGAGGTAGAAGAACTAAAACACTTAGATTTGATCGGGATAAAGAATACTTAATTCATGAATTTAGAGTTATATAAGAGATAATGGAACATCATCTCGGTGGGCTCCTCTAAATCCACCATAGCATAATGTTGTATGTGAAAGGAGAAATTAAATCTTGTTAGATATGATTCGATCTATGATGAGCTTTACATAGTTGCATAGATAATTTTAGGGTTATGTACTAGAAATTACTTTTTATCTTTTAAATAGAGTTACTTCTAATCGGTTCACATTACCCAATATGAGATATGGTGTACTAAGAAACCAATTCATTCACATTTGAAAGTTTAGGGTTACCCTACCTATGTGAAAAGGATTGTGTCAAATAAACTTTATGCTAAATGTAAAATTACTTATTTGTAGGATATCTAAAGGAGGCACTTAGATATTATTTTTATAAAGAATTAAAACAAAATGTACTTGTTTCAAACCATGCCATCTTCCTAGAGAAAGAATTTCTCTTAAACGAATATAGTGGGAGTATAAGTGAACTTGATAAAGGTCATAATCTATAAATGGAAATAAATCAACTGATTTATCTTGAGAATATTACACATAGTGATGATGTAATAGAAAAACTAGTAAAATCATAGGTTTTTAGACATTATACAAGTTTTCACACTGCTTCTGAGAGATAAGGTTTTCCCATATTTGAGAATAGTAATATAATCATAGTAGAAAAGGATAAGCCTTTAAACAATAAGGAGGTTTTAAATAATTAAGAATTACAATTATGGTTAAAAGCCATGCAATTTGAAATGGATTCCATGTATGATAATAAAGTATGAACTTTGGTTGATGTCCCTAAAGGGATTAAAGCAAATAAAGAAGACATGGAAGGCAATGTTGTTACCCATAAAGCAATATTGGTTGCAAAGGGTTATCATCAAAGTTGAGGAATTGACTTTAATAAAACCTTTTTCATCAGTAGCCATGATTAAAACCACTAGGATTCTTCTTGCTACTACTATTTATTATTATTATGACTATTATTATGAGATATGACAAATAGAAGTGAAGATAACTTTCTATAATGCAAACCTATTAGAGGAGGTGTATATGACATAGCCTAATTGATTCACAACTACTGATTGTAAAAAGGTATGAAATCTTCAAATTCCATCAATGGATTGAAGCATGAATCTTGGAGCTAAAACATAAAATTTGATTTCTCACAAATTCTGAATGAACCATGTGTTTACTAGAAGGTTTATGGGAGTGCTGTTAATTTCCTTGTATTATATATGAATGACACATTAATCACAAGAAATGATATCTCTATGTTTAAATTAGCTAAGATTTGGCTATGTAAAACCATGAAAAACCTTGGTGAAGTAATCTACATACTAGGAATTCAGATCTATAGTGATAGATCTAGAAGGTTGCCTAGTTTTTCATAGTCTTCGTATATAGATGAGATGCTAAAAATATTTATTTTGTATCTCTCAAAGAGAAGATTCAATGTTATTGCTTATGGAAAAATCATTTCTATATTTCTTAAGTTACAAGAGGAGAGAGAATGTAAGAGTAGGATCTCATATGCTTCAGCTATATGATAAATCATGTATGCTATGTTATGTACTAGACTTGATGTAGCATTTGCTCTGAGTGTCATGAGCATATTCCAATCTAACTATTGAGAGGAATATTAAGTGGCTACTAATAATATCCTTAAGTACTGAAGAAGAACTGAGGATTTTACATTGGTCCATGAAGAAGGGGATTTGCAAGTAAACAATTATATAAATACTAGCTTTTCAGTCTGATGAAAATGATTGCAAATCCCAGTTAGGTTTTTTGTATTTATTTGTAGGAGGTGCTGTTAGTTGGAAGAGTTTGAAATAAGATACAACTATAAACTCAACAACTAAGGCATAGTACATTGTATCTTTTATTACAACCATAGAAGTAGTATGGATCAACAAGTTCTTCAATGAAATAAAAGCAGTACAAACCATTGATAACCCAATACCATTGTGACAAAAATGGTGCTATTGCATAGGCTAAGGAACTACAATCTCATTAATGATCCAAGCATGTTCTCAAGCATTACCATCTTATTAGAGAGATAGTAGATAGGTAAGATGTAAAGATTGAAAGAGTCCCCACTAACAAAAACATTGATAATCCTCTTACTAAGGTACTATCTGAAAATAAATTCGATCTCTATCAAAATAATATGGGTATTAGATACATAAGAGATTGGTTTTAGTGCAATTAGGAGATTGTTAAATTCATAAATTATAGCTCATATGTAATAAGGATATTTTATGTACATAATAAACATTTGCTTATGATAAAGGCATCCTTTATTATAATGGTAGTTATGTAAATTCATTTGTGTGAGATGATCTTAAACTGTGTAATAAATTCCATGGTCTATTCACAATGTAGTGGAAATTATGAAGTGTTTATAATGTGAGATTCTTATTTCTTGCAAATGTGAAATACCAAAACTATCTCTAGTCATAGTATTAATAAGATGGGACATTGCTAATGTATATATACTAAAACATGTTATGCTCTTTGACCTAGTCAAATATTAGTTCTCACATGCTATAAGCATGGTGATGCTTAGAGATAATATAAGGATGCATGTTTGAGAAGCAAGTTCATTAGAGGCCATACATGAGATGCTTACATGGATGCATAATCTATGTCAGTGAAACTATATCAACTTATTAGTTGTGCATCTATCTTCTAGCATGAGATCACCAAGATTATCATAAGTATTGAAAACTATAATTTGACTCTGGTGCTTTTACATTGCCATGATGTATACATAAATAGGTGATTAGGCATATGCTGGGATACTTGAAGATAGTTGAGTGATCAATAAAGAATTTACCACCTTTGATTATAATAGCTAATTTTATCTCAATGTTCTAATATGCCTCTATTCCTAGAATATTTAGCAAAAGTGAAAAGCAAGTGTGAATGAGATTCAGAAGGGCATTTCTAGAAAAAGGAATAAATATTTGAAGCAACATGTTTAGGGATTAATTTGACATACTTGATTAAGTATTGAGTTGACATAAGTCCATAATCAAACCTAAATGAGATAACATATAGTGAAAAGATGAATTGCACGATAACTATATATGGAAGGGCTAAGTCAAACCACTTGACTTTTTGACACTTAGGGAGTCAATATGCATGGCTAAAAGCCTTTAATGACTTGTATAAAATTTAATTTATTAATGGGATTTAATAGTGGCTTAACCGGATTAAATCATAGAATTCCAGTTGTACTAGGGTTTATATTCATTATTATGCTGCCAACATGTTTTAGAAGTCTATAGGGTCACACACTCATTGGAGCAAATTAATGAAGTAAAACTACATATTACTTAATATTATGGGATGTCATTAAATAAAAAGATATAAAATAGGAAGGGTTATTGGGCTTGGAGCCCAAGTGAAAAGCTTAAAACATTAATTAAGTGTTAATGTAAATGTTTTAAGTAACTAGATCAGAATTGGGCTTTTGAATTAATTAATCAAAAGCCTATTTTTTTATCATCCTTTTAAGGCTTTTAAGGCTAGAAAATTTGACATATGGGAGAATAAAAATGGAATGAAAACCCTGGTAAAGTTGTTCTCAAGAAGAGAGCCATAATAAAGAGAATAATTCTCTACTATTACTACTACTACAAATTCACCCTCTTTCTTCTCCTACTTAATTGTTCTTGAATTTTATTTCTTACTAAGACCTAGAAATAAAATTCACTTGTTTACCTTTTAGAGAGTTCCCTTTGAATTTGATACATGTGTGGATACCTTAGAGGTGTTTCTAAGAGGATCACTATAGTTTGCAATAACCCAAAGAGGTAAAAATCTACAAATTGGAATCACATAGAGAATCTATGATAAATTCATATTCTACAATTTCTTAAATTTTTGTTTTCCAATATTTTTATGTTGCAACCTTTTTAATGGTTGAATGGATGTTTAATTTCCATAGTGCATGAGTCTACATAGATCAATAGTAACCATCATAAATCTTATGGATACAAGTAGGTTTGAAGTCTAAACGAAAGAATAATTAAGAGAGAGATTATCCCTACTTCTAATAGTTTAGATATTATAAGACAAAGAGACAACACAGCTACTTATAGGAAATTAATGCTCGTATTGATCCAAATTTTTTAGGAATTCAAGATGAAAATGGCATTTGTTTTATCTAGGGCATTAGCTAGGGTCATGCCCACTACTAGCACAACACCACTTGTTGACACACCTATGGCTATATGCATTGCCCCATCTACTATCAAACTACTAACCTCTCAAGGCATTGGTAAGAGAAAAGATACATGAAGTTTAGTTTAAAAGGCTAAAGAGGATATGTAAATCAATCTATAGTACAATTTCTTTAAAGACTCTAGGGGCAAAGGAGGAAAGAATAAGCTTGTGATTTGGAAAATTTAAGACTAACTAATAAAAAAGCTAAAAGAAAAAATAGAAGCTATGACTAGGCTTCTCTCTCTTAGAAAGGGTATAAATCTTAGTGATATAATGTTAAAATTTAAAGAGGTGCTACCCTCAAAATTCAATACACCAAAACTACCTCAAAAGTCAATACACCAAAACTACCTAAATTTGAAGGGATAATAAACATAAGGGCATATGTCATGTGATATGCCACTATTATGATGGGCACTGAGCTGGGTGTGAAGAAAAAAGTGGCATACTTTAGTCCTACATTATAGACAAAGCTATAAACTAATATCATAGGGAAGAATGGAAAGTAAAAAAGGACAAGAAGATGGTGATTGAAGCTTTTATTAACTAGTATGGCTACAACAATCATATGGAGGTCACAATGAAACCCCTTGATTTGTTGAAACAAAAATCCAATGAGGCAATCCTAGAAAACAAGATGAGGTGACGGTCAAGGATTTTAGAGATGAGAAAGAAGCTAGACATTGTTTATTAAATGAAGATGTTTATAAAAAATGCTTATACTTACCTAAAGGATAGGCTTAAAGCAAAAGGGGTAAAAGACTAGGAATCCATCAAAGATATCACTATTGGCTTAGAAGAGGAGCAAGTATAAGCAAACAAGAAAATTAACAATTTCAAATGAAGAGGTAAAACACTAGATTTAGCAAAAACACTGTAAATAGAAGAGTAGGTGGGAAGATAGGTAAAGTATCAACTACAACAACAAGGCTTTACTCGAACTTTGGTAAGCCTTTATCTTGCTGTCTGATGTACTTTTAGAATGAGGGGAAGCTTTAACTACTACTATTAAGATAGGCTAGGCAATAAGGTTAGCCTAGTCATAGGGCTTACTTATATTGCAATACCATCAATAAACTAGAAATGACACAGATCACTGCTATAACTTGAGGGGTTATATTTAAGATTTGATTGATTCCAAGCAAATTATTAATCTAGAGAAGAGGCAGAAAGGCTAAAAAGCTTATTTGAATGTCCCATTAATGGCGTTCATCATAAATTATGGAATACCTTAATGGTTTGTGCTTTAAGATATGTATGGAAAAATATACTTATCTATTATCAAAAGAGAAGGCAAAGAAGATAGCCTTAGAGCAATTAACATTATCAATATATGGGAAATTGATAGTGCAAGTGAATAGGATAAAGTCTAGGATCTGTGGGTCCATTCAGATGCTGAATAGAACATTAAAAGCTCAGTGATGTAGAAGAAGAGACCAAGGTAGTGATTTAGAGTGGTCCAGTGATTCTTAAAGTAAGGAAAGAACATACTGAGATAGAAAAAGAAGATGATACTGTCCAAAAAGATACCTACTCTAATTTTTATCAGGGACCTTATGTGGCAATCACTATCACATCACTAGAAAGTAATAAAGGCATTGTACATTATAGTGATGTTAACTACCATATCCCCATCATTATTATTAGAGGTTGTAAATGGTGAAAAAATGATGTTGTAATCTTTTCAGACACAGACCTTCGATCAAAAGTTTGTCACTACAATTAACCTCTATCCATCAAAGCTTAGTTATATTCATTCTTCATGTGTTATACAATTGTTATTACTTTTAAATACTTAATTAATTAATTGATGTACTCTAGACGATACTAGGCTAGATAGCAGGGTGTAGGGTGTCCTCTAGACATATGTGTCTATACATAAAACTCAATGAAACTAGTTATTTAATACTCTCTGATCTTACATAACTGTGCCTAGATATGATACAATTGTATAATGTGCTTAATAGTTACATGGTAGTACCTGTTAAGCAAATCACTTATGCAGTGCTCTTGAATCTTCTAGAGTTGTACCTATGATAGTGATAGCATGAAGGTAATAAATATATGTACATAATACTCCTAATCCATATTAGCATGCTAACTATCCAAATGTTATTGCAAGTTTTAAAATACATAGGCTTTCATCTAGTTATCTTATTCTATTTATCAATTTCAAGCATGATATGCCATTTCAGTGTCACTTCCACAATGTCATAATATAATCTCATTAGTATAAAAGATTTTTAGGCTTTCATACTTGTTCATTATATGCCATATTTATGATGCATATATCACACATACAATTAAACATTTAAATGTCAAAGCAAAACAACATGCCTTATAAACAAATTGCACATGCTTTATGATATAATTAATGGTTTAGATAAGTATCAACATTTCACAAGGTTGCTTTTCATTTTATCTAATAGACTATAGTAGTCATTAAGGTTATCAAGTTAACATTGTCTCTTATTACATTAGAAATATCCACTATAATGTTTAATGGTTTCTTTGAGATAGCTAATAAAGAATTAAAAGCATAACATTCATAAATAATTAATTATTCTTGCTACTATTAATTATCATCCTTTCTCATTTGATTTTCATCCATGTGCTTATGTGAAATCATGTAGTTTTTGATACTAATCTAGCTAACAATTGTGCAAAAATTATTTAAAGGTCATTGGCATGAAATACTTTTGAAAACCTTTTCAGAAATAAGCGAATAATGTTTTAAAAATATTACTTTATAGCCATTGCTAAGAGGTCATGCCATGCACGGCTATGAAACCTTCATTTTGCTATAAGCTATTCAAAGACTTATGGGGTCATGATTATGAGGCTTGAAATAAAGCAATTGTGAAATGAATTTTTTGTTTTGAATTTGTAGCAAAAACATATAAAATCAATTCCAAATTATGTGATTTTCATTATAATTGGTTTCAAATCAATTTAGGCATATTCTATGGCAATTTCCACATGAAATACACCTTAAAATCACATAATTCAACATCAATTTCACCAAGAGTTTCAATAGCTTTAATAAAAGAAAAATAAGAAACCTAAACTACAATTTCATTAAATTCGTAGCAGATAACCAAGAAATAGTTCATACATATATTATAGAAATAGTTAGGGCACATTTTTGAATTAATTTTAGGCCTTTACAACCATTTTCCCATTTGATTTGGCCCTTGAAGTTTCTCCTCTTTCCTTTTTTTCAACATAAAAGTAGCCCTAATTAACACGCATATCAATCATGTAAGAATTGGTAGCCATAATCAATGAAAAAAAGAAGATGATGAAGTAGAAATACATTACCTTAAGGAGTATGCAACCAACCTTGTAGAATATCCTTGATTGTCATTAATAGTGGAAAGGAAAAAGAAAAATGTCAGTTTTTCTTTCTCCTTTTAACTATTCATTTTGTTATTTATGTGTGTGAAATAAATGGCAAAGATTTCAATTTTTTTCACCTATCCAATGGCTCAATTCTTTCACTTCCCTTGCTAAAATCCTAATAGGTTCTTCTTTATAAGAGAAATCAAGTTGTATCTCAATCTCCTTAATAGATAACACATGGGATGGATTTTATTAGTATCTTCTTAGCATGGACATCTATAACACATTGTACATCATTTCTAGCTTAAGTGGTAAAGCTAGTCATTAACTACCAGTCCCATATGCTCAAAAATGTCATATGGGAAAATAAACCTTGGACTAAGCATACCCTTCTTACCAAATTGTAAAACCTTCATCCGTGGATATACTTTTAAGAGCAATTTATCACACAATATTAACGTTATATCCTTTCTCTTTAAATTGGAAAAAGACTTCTATTGGTTAGAGGTAATCTTCAAATTATTGTTCAAAATCTTGTTCTTTTTCAATATCTCAAACAAATCAATGCCTATAAATTTATCCTTACTCTATTTAGTCCAAGATAATAATGTACAACATTTCTTACCATATAATGATTCATATGATATTGTCTTAATGCTGCCTTGATGTCTATTATTTTATGTAAAACTACATCAATTATAGGTAATGATCTAAACTTCCTTCAAACTCAATGACATATCTATGTAGCATATCTTCTAGCACTTGTACACATCACATCAACATATACTCTTTTCTAAAGAATACATTAACTATACACTTAGCTTACCTAAATAACTTATTATAAGTGACCATTTATTTATTATTGGAAAGCAGTGTTAAAATTTAGTCTTATCCCTAATGCTTCATGCAACTTCTTCCAAAATTAGGTGGTGAAGTATAAATCTCTATTACACACTATAGACATAAGTATCCCATATAATTTGGCTATCTCTTGAATATACATCTTAGCTAGTCTATTTTGATAGCAAAAAGGTAAGCTAATTTTTTTAACCAATCAATAATCACCTATTCTATATCATACATCTTTAGGGTCATAGGTAAACCAATCGCAAAGTTTATAGTTACTCTGTCTCACTTCCACTTTGGTATTGCCAAATGCTATGGCAATCTTGAGGGAGCTAGATGCTCTATTTTTAGCTATAGACATATCAAGCATATAGTCTCATATTTTGTTATGTCTCTCTTCATAGCAAACCACTAATAATGCATCTTTATATCCTAATACATTTTAATGCTCCCCAAATGCATGTAATATGGACTATTTTGAGCATTGTCCCTGATCAACCTCATAAGCACTTTATCAATGGTGCATACAATTAGCCATTACAATACAACTAACCATTATTAAACTCATATTCACTTGGCTTCCCCTCTTGGGCTTATCTTACAATTGCTTTCAACTTCTCATCACTTTTTAGTATATCTCTTACTTATTGAATAAAATAAGGTTTCACCCTCATCTTAGTTATGATGGATCCATTATGTGACAACTTTAAATGGATGTTCATTGCCCTTACTATTGTATATGAAAGAACATATAACATATCTCAAATGTCAATCAACCATATAACTCATTAAAAAAAGATATTTCTTACAGAAATCACACATATTATTAACTTCCTACTCAATGCATTTACTACCACATTGGCTTTACATAGGTGGTACTTAATGACATTGTTATGGTCCTTTAGTATTTCCATTTATAACACCCTTACTCAATTCCCAAAGGAATCCATAAATAGTACCACTATGGCTAAAAAGTGTTCCTGGAGTGCTGGGTCACTTCCACAAGGCTTGAGGTAGGGGTATTGGTCATGAAACTTTAAGGGGCTATAAAATGATGAAAATGGCTTAATTTAATGATTTACCAAGGCTAATAAATTATTTTAATATGTAATCTAGTGGGCCATAAGCTTAAATGGAGTCAGGCTCAGAATGACCTAAGATGTGCCTAGATATACCTAAAAATGCCATACCCTGAAGGTTAAAAATTCCCCTAAATCCATTGGTGAAAGATTTTTTTTTAATTTTGAGGTTATTTGCAAATTTTTCTTAATTTTAGGGTTTTGCAGGTAAATCGAGGCAATTAGTTAACTATTCTATCTATGAAATTTGGTTATGAAATTTTATGAACCTCTAAATGGGACTAATTAAGGATTTTCAAAATAAATGGAATGATTTTTAGAGGTTTAAGTGATTTTTAAAAATTCCCTAAAGTTTTTATCAAAATCGAGATTTTTTGAGATGTTCAGGTGGCATATGGCCCCATCTATGCCACCTCACCCATTATATTAGCCTCAAGTTGACACTTAAGGGTCCACTTGGCCACTCACCCCCACCACCCACCCATTTGCCCTTCTTTCTCCTAATTGTGTCTTAACACCATTTTCACTTAGCTTTCACCATTTTTGCTTCATTTTCTAAGCTTTCCCCTAGCTAATTGCCATAAAAAATCCTTTAATTATGTTGTGAATGGACTTGTGAAGGTTTTAAAGGCTATAGGAGTCCTTAGATTGTAGGAAAGTTCAAAAGAGCTCAAGTGTACATCTAAAAGATGCCAAGAATCAACTTTTGATGTGTAAATAATTCAACCCTTTTAAATTTAATTCCTAGAGGATTTGATAATTCTATGAATGCCTATATGCTTGGAATTTGATTTAGAGATATGTATGATTTTTTAATGATTTTTTAAGGGCGGATGGCATGAATGGAAGCTAAGGCAAAGTGAGGTGTGTTTTGGTTTCTTCTAAGCTTGAAGTGAAGAATCCATCCCCTTTTGAAGTGAGGTATGTGAATTTAGAGGATTTAACTTATACCTTAGTCATTTTCTATGGCTTGTGTGTGGATATTGTGTATGAAAATGGTGATAAACTTAGTCAAAGTGTAACATTCGTGTGTCAAAGCTCTATAAACAGTGTCACTAGTTCTAGGAATTATGCTCAAGGTTGCAAGTCACTTACACTAGAATCGAGGTGATGGCACTAGTCATAAAACTTTGAGGGGCTTTAAAATGATGAAAAAGGCAAAATTTAAAAATTTAGCAGAACCAATAATCCATTTTGGAGTAAATGCTAGTGATCTTTAGGGTAATATTGAGTTGGCTCAAGAATGACTTGGGATGTGCTCAGACGAACACAAAAATATCATAACTTAAAACTCAAAAATTCCACTGAGTCCATTGGTGAAATAATTTTTCAATTCTGAGGTCATTTACAAATTATCGTAATTTTTAAGTTTAGCACACAAATTGAGGTAATCTGTAAATTGCCCTATTGATGGAATTTGGCTGTAAAAATTTATGAGTATGTAGAGGGGATTAAAAGAGGAATTTTAAAAAAAATAACGTAATTTTTTGAGGTCACTATGATTTTTAAATATTTCTTAAAGCTTCTACCAAAACTAAGTCATTTTTGGATAGTTCGAGAGGTTATGAGACCTACTGATACCAAGCCAGCTGGCCTAAGGGCTATGATAAATGTCCATGAGTGATGCCAAGTGGAAAAATCCACTCATAAAGAATAATTTCTTTCTTCTCCAAGTCGTTGGAATATATGCCATTTCGAGAAAATACTCCACATTTTTAGCTCTTCTTTAAGCTTTTTCAAAAAATTATTGCCACTAAAAATCACCTTTTTATGTTAGGGACATAAGGGAAAAAGAATTACAACAAAAGGACTTCTCTAGAATTAATTAAGATTCTCTAAATGTTCCATGGTCAGAAGTATTCCAACAAGTGTATAAGGTAAGCATTCATGGCTTTTTCTTTAGTTTTCTTAGAAGTTCTTGGCTATAAATAGTTGTTTGGGAAGCCTAAGATATAAGGGCATGTGTTTGAATGGTTTTTGAGGGAAATTGAAGGTAAAATAGCTTAAAGAGAAGAAGTAAAACTTTTATGGGTAAGGATAGAGTTGCTAACTATTTCCTTCCCTTGAGATTTAAGGTAAGTGAACCCTGTATTTACATTATGTCTTCTACATTTCATAGCTAGGTTGAGGTCTTAAGTGTGGCTATATTGGGTTTTCTTGCTGGCTAAGAAGTGTATAGGGATTATGTATAAATATATGATGGTTAAACCTAGTGGTTGTATAATTCCTAAGGTTTTAAGATTGATGGTTGATAGTTATTAACTTGAATGGATTGATTGGTATGTGGTTAATGATGTGTTGGTGAGGGGCAAAGAGGTGGTGAGTGAGTTATGGTGTATGTTGGTGATGCTTCATATGATGGTGTTAGTTTTTGGTATTGGTAATGTGGTAAATCACTTGTGAATGGAAGGAAAAGTGTAGGATAGGCATGAGTTATAGGAAGGGCTGAGAGCTTTGGCATGAATATAGATGTGTTCAATTATTTTATTATATGATAAAAAGTAATATGTATTGCTTATGGTATATGTTTGTATGTTTTGTATGTATAGCTATTTGATTTGGCATATGAGTGAACATTATATGTTAGTGATCAAGTTGGATTAGCCTACATATTAGGCATATATTATATGAAATAGTGGTTTGGCATGTAATTGGCTTGATGTGTGTATGAATGAATGAGAATAAACCCTTGGCTGAGAGCATTAGTAATGAAGACGTTAAGGAAATTTTGGTAACTTACATGAAGTAAGTGTTCTGGACCTTAATGTATTGGGCCATGAATTGGTTTAAATTGCTTAGTCTAATTTGAGTATATATGTAGATTTAATAAAGTATGAATGAATGCAAAGAAGGGATATTGATGAATGAAACCACACTTTAGTAAAGACTTGACTAAAATTACATAAAAGATGGCTTAAATATAACATGAAATGTAATTTTGTAATGTACCAAAATTGTGCCTAAAAGGGCTATGAGTATGTGATTGAATCTAATGGCATAAATACCTATGATTTGGCCTTGTGAATGGCCTAATGGATGATTGGCTTTAGGCCTATGAATAATGTGAAATTACTGGTGAAAACTATACTGAAAAAGTTAGTGAGTTGGCCTTTAAAATGATTATCACAAGTTAAAGAAATAACCTATAACTATCCAGAATTGACCATTACCTAGGCAATAAATGGTAGTCAAATGAAAAATAATTATTCAATAAAATTTAAGCATGATATACCTTAAATATTGGCAACCACAGGACTTGAGAGTAATATTGGAAATTTACTCGACATAACCTAGTTATGGCTATACCAGACTAGAGAAAAATTAAACTATAA
>CANXYI012109541.1:0-24160 GCA_948208565.1 Hura crepitans
ACCATAGAGGCGAGGGTCTTGACGTTATATGAGTATACAGGATTGTGTGTCTTAAGGTTAACATAGTTATTGGATGATAGATAGATGAATCTAGAAGTGTTTTCCATAAGTCAAAATTTTTAGAATAGCCTCCGAACAAATGTCATGCTATCGAAATCTCAAATTAAGTTATTTGCATGGGAATGTAGGACAACGTAGTGATGAAATTTGTAGCTAGACTTAACTCATCCTATTATCAAGATTAGTTAAATAGATTTTAAACCCATAAGATCAGGCATTAACTCATGTAGTAACATCTCCTAATAGTTGTTGGAAGTGACCTTACGGTGAGGTGTTACACAATCCCTCAAATTACACAAGAGTGACAATTATAAAGTATATTACTAATCATATAGAAAAAGAGTAAAATACCAAAAGAATTATCTCTTGATCCCTTGCTAATATTAAGGCTTTAACTTTAATATGATTTTTTTAACCTACGAATCACAAAATAAAACAATGCACTAAGTGAATGCTTAGTGGTGTATTCAATTTAATTTATGCATGTTCACATGTACCTCATGTAACAACTTTATCCTCATAGAAATTAACATTATAGATATAAATATAGACACATCATACTATAATCATGCACCATGTCCATTCAACAATTCATAATGAGCATAATAATCCTTCATGCTTACATACTAACTACAACTTCTTTATTATGCTTAACTTTAGCACATGTATAAAATTTAACTTACATAGCATCATTATTCATTTTCATGTTAAAATATTCTTTTTATGCCCATACCTAAAAGATAATAGACCAAAACTAGATAATGGAACAAATGGTGCTCGAAGGCCAAATATTGTTCGGAGGCTAAATGTTATTGCTTGAAGGGAAAATATTGTCGGGAGGGCAAATGTTATTGCTCAAAGGCCAAATTTAATTTCCTAGAGGCCAAATATTGTGCCAAAGTGTACCTTAGCATCTGCTATATCTCCCTAGTTAACTAGTCAACCTATCCAATATAGGTTGTTTAATCGTATGCGGCATTATCATGATAATTTAAGTTTTACCTACTTTAAGTAGCTTATAAGGAGTTTTATAACTCATTTGATAATCATGTGATCAATGATGAATTATAGAGTCCCAATAGCTTATAAATTACCTCATTTTATTTCCAATCATCATTGTGGCAATGCATGTAAATCATCATATCCATTAGTATAAAAGCATCACTCATGTTTCTATATGTTATTATTATCTCATATAGGTCATAAATGTTAAACAATCACAAATGTAAGTCTAATAGATAACACTAATCATTTTGGCTATATACAAACCATAACTCTATATATGCATTTTTTAAAGTATTATTCTCTTATAATGGACTTATACGTAATATACAAGTGTTAGAACAACATTACCTATCTTAATGGCCATTCGACTATAATCATTATGTCTTATATATTATAAGCACTTTCATATTTTATGGCAATGCAATCTCAACATTTTTCACTTTACTTACACTAATATTATTTTAGCATCTTATTTGAATTCACATATAAGTTTAAATGAAATTATGAAATGACCCACTTTCCCATTTGACCATACCTTTGTTTAGAGCCAACAAACACAAAATTCTAGCATATTGCACACGTTAGGCATATATCTTTTGTTTTTTTCAATTAAAGGCATCAAGTATATTCATTCATCACAATTACACACATTTTAGCAAGCTTACAACACATATCACTTAACATATGCCATAACTCCATTCATACAACCAAATCATCAATTTTAGGCCTTACATAGATTTTGTCCTCTACTTCAATTACTCCTAAATCATCTCATTCTTTATCATGTCATCAAATTGCATATACCACCTAGTCATTCATAGTATAATAAATGCAATACACTAATTTCATAACATGGGCATTTAAACATTAAGCCATACAAATACTAATGTTAGCATACTCACACAATATACATAAGATAAGTTAAATACACTTACTTATAGATCAAAATACACCATTAGACCTTGTCTATGCCATTTCTTTCCCTTTCTGGTTCCTTGGCTTAATTTCCTCTTCACACATAATGTGTATAATTTAGAAAAAAATTCATAGTAAATACAACATCATTCTAATAATCAATCTCACCATAAATTTGTTTTCTTGGGTAGCCATAGACTATAAGAAAAATATTAGAACTCAAAAAATCTTGCCTAATCAAAAATTGATTATTATTTACCCCATAGCTCATCCATGAAATCCTCTCATCTTTTTCTTGATTTTCCACTTCTAGTATGTTTTAAGAGTGATGAAAGGGTAGCTTGATGTCTTAAAAGTGTTAAATAAGTGGTGGATTAAAGAAAAGAAGAAAGAGATTATAGAATGCCCTCCAATAGTGTTGGCAACAAAGTGAAAGGAGGACAGGTGTGGTAGCACACTATTCTTCATCTAACCAACCTATTTATAATCTTGACCCCCTTGACTTGGTCAACAAATAGAAAGGCCATGATTAACTCTTATGCAAATCCAATGTTCACCCTTTTCTACCCAATTTCACTTCATTTCTTTTAATAATTCCACCTCTAATTTAACCCTCAATTAACACTTCAATTATCTCATAAAATCATGCCATCATGACCCATCAACCCTTGGAAACCTGTTCTCAAAAATCAGGAAAAATCAAAATTAAAATCATATTTTAATCCACACTTAATTTTAGTAAAAACATTTTTTGATATTTATAAATTCCAATTCCAATGCTAATAGACTATATGGAATATTTAAGTATCAGGTTATATTAATCCTAAAATTTTTTGAGAAAAAATCAAATATTTTACAGTTAAACTAAAACTAGGTAACATTTCATGTGACACTGTTATACAATCTTAACTGTCATTTTAACCATCTAAATGAGTTTTTTCACTTTAAATTTTACCCAAAATTATATTATGACTAATACTTCCATTTAATAGGATTAGTGTGATCTAGGTCTTAGGAAACACTATTTACATCCTAGGAAGTACTATTCACAACTAGGATTTTCGGGCATTACATTACTTAAATCCACTATAGAATCATATTTATGCTATAGTAGATTGAAAGCTCTTTATCTCTTTTACATTAGCTTCCTTACTTTGCATGAAAGAAGAAAGGAATTAGAGGAAAAAGAAGAGAAGAAAGTCATGGAGGCTTAAGTCATTCGATGAGAAATATATGTGTTATTCTACCTTGATGATTTTTATAAGAGATTTTAGAGATTATTAATGAATACTTATAAGTCAATTTAGAGTTTTATAATTAATATAATTTTGATTAATTTTTATATGAGGTAAATGGTTATAAAAAATGATAGATGGATGAGAAGGAGATGAAATTGAAGAGGTAGAGATGAAGAAATGATGGATTAAAGCTTAAAAAGAGGTATGTGTATTCTTAATATTATGAACTATGTTTTTATTGATTTATATAAGTTAGAGATTTTCATATAATGATTGTTGGAGTGGAAGTGAATGCTTAAAAACATATTTGGACCTATATTTTAGTGATAAAAGGCTTGGAGTTGATGAAAAACAAAGTCACTCCTTTTACACCATCTTAGGCTGAAGCATTTGACACGACCAAATAGAAAGAAGTTGTGTTATTTAGTTAATACTATAAGGAATAAATGTAGTAATCTTAATAGTAAAATAATTAATTAGTATAAAAATATAATTCAATAAATATATATAGGTGAAATGAGGAGAAACTTGAAACTTAGGGTGATAAAGCATAGGTGTATGAGATAGGTTATGTAATTAATATATGTAATGCACAAATTATACATTAAATGACATGAAAATAGGCAAGAAAATTAAAAGTTAGTTATATAAGAAGTGACAATGTGTAAATATGTGCATATGCTAATAACCTTCAACTAAAAAGAGGTAATAAAAAATAAATAAGTTAGTTTAATGTAATTTAAAAGAAATTAGATTAATAAAAGGATTTATAAATTTAGATAATTTGGTTATATGGAATTAATAATAAAAGAAACAATTGTATGGGTAGATAGAATTAATATTTATAAATATTAGATAAAGATATAATTTAAAATATGAATAAAAGGAGGTAACAAGAAACTATGAGAATGATGATAAGTATAATCAAGTATAAGAATAAGTGAGATATAGAAAAGTATAAACATGAATTGTTATTTCAGTAAAGAGTTAAGTATATAACTAAAGAAGAAATGCAAAGTATATCATAAGAAGTAAAACTTAAATGTGAAATGAAGTATAAATATATGTGAATACATAAGTAGTGTGGAAGTAGTTAATTGGTTAAAATTAAAAATAATATATGAGATGTTGGGAAAATTGATAAGTTAATTAAATAGGAAATAAAATAAGAAAAACATAGCCATTTGAAATAATTATGAAATTAATTAAAGAAGATAAATGCTAGAAGAACTAAATATGAAAATATATAAATATGTATGTGTAAATAAATAATTTTATTTAAGCAAAATAAATTAAGTTAATTATGTGGAAATGAAGGAAGAAAAATGAGATATGTGTATATTTAAATGAATAAGGAATTGATATAATAGGAATAATAACAACAACATAAACAACAGTAACAACAACAACAACATTATTGAAAGGGAATAATTTAAATTACTGAATTATATTTAAAGAATTAAGTTAAATAGAGTATACAACATTAATTACTATAGCATTTATTTTATAAGGGAAGGAATTTTATGGACTACTTAATTAGCATAAAATGTACAATTGTCACAAATTATAATCCTTAAATAGTAATAATAATAAAAATAAGAGAAGATGATAAATAAATCATAAGTAAAGAAAGATTACAAATGGATACATGAATATTATAAACACAGTAAATTATGGGATTTAATAGCAAATGTTATAAAGAATTAAGGACATAAAAAATGCAGTAATGATTTATATATGAAATAATAGAAATTAAGCAGATAATATATAATTAAAAAATAGGTAATGATACAAGGTTAAGTGGTAATTTAAGGAAATTAATTTAAAAGTCTTATGGGTAATTAAGTGAACAAAAAATCTACAAATCATGGAATGCAAGTAGCAAAACATAATAATGATGAAAGTGACAAATATCATAGCTTAAGAATAATTGAGTGAAAAAGTAAGCTACAATGATAAATTATGAAAGTTTTATTTATATGCTCATATGAGTGAAATATAACGCTAATATTTATTATGAATATGATTCAATTTCTTATGATGTCTAATTGCCATGGAAATGAATGGAAAGTGAAAAGTAATGAGAATTAAGAATAGCCAATATGAGTTAGACAACCTACTAGATAGGTTGATTGGTCAACTAGGGATATATAGCAATTGCTAGGGCATATTGGTATCTCCTTTTATGCTAGAGTAGCAATCATTGAGGTCTAGTAGGGCCACTGTATATATGTTCATGCAAATACAGCCACCGGTGAGGTCTAATAAGGCCACTGCATATATATTTATATGGGTGCAACTGCCATTGAGGTTTAGTAGGGCCATTACACATATATTCATATAAGTGTAGCTACCGTTGAGGTATCAAAAATGTGCTATTACACATATAATGAGACCTCTAAGGTTGATATCCCGTTATTTGATATTTAGGTGTTATCTGTCAAATATGGGTTGAAATGAGTAAATGATGAGGTTAATTATTATTTATGTACTGATAGGAGTAATATAAACAACACAAAATGTTAATAAGATATTGAGAATAATGTTTTAAATGAAAAGGCATAATAATGGATTTTATTATTAATATATATGCGATTACAACATTTTTAAAATGATATGTATAAATGGATTGAATGTAAGATGCAAGTGATAATGGCATGTTAAGAATGAACTATAAATAAATAAGTATTCATGCTCATAGACATATAACAAAAAGGGAAAAATTTAAGAAACACAATGTTATATATAAACTAAAAAGGGAATCATCTTTTGAATATATGATGAGAATAAAGAAACTAAAGTGATGAATATAATAAAGGTATGAATGTTCATAGAATAATAGAAGTGGTATGACATAACATAATGTAGTAAGACATATGAATGATAACAATTATATAGAAAGGCATGTATAGACACATAAAAGCATAGACTTATGAAAATGATTAAATGATTGCATAACTAAAGTGGGAATACAAATGGTAAATTAAATTTAATATAATGTACAAGTTTTTTCATATTAGAATACACCATTGAGCAATTATGCTCTGTGCATTGGCTTTTTGCTATGTCTAGGTTAATGATTAGGCTGGGCGAAGTAGCAAATCAAGTCCTAACAATGATAGAAGTTTATGTGTTGACTAAATAGGTAAGAAGAGTTACCACGAGCATTGTTTACACGCTAGATGTATTCTTGTACTAATATTTCGTAATTGTTACATAGGGTTACATGTGCACATTTAATATTTTAAAGTTAATGTAAAGGATATAAAATATATGTAAATAGATAATAGCTTTAGATTATTTGATTTTAGTTTTAATATTTAAAACATAATTGTACTTATTGATTACTAAATATTAATAATATTCTTGTTATGTTTATACATGTGTTTTATTAAATGTGATGGATTCATGTTATATTCTATATATATATATATGGTGAGATGATTCAAGTGTTACATAATTTTAAATGAAATAGTTATACTAAATTGATCAAACAGAGTAAGCAAATGACATAAAGGAGGAACAAAAACCAAACTAGACATGTGACATCTTATACCTAAATCGGTCTATCGATTGGGTATAAGGATATTACAAGATGACTGATAACAAGTGTATACGTGAATAACACTTTCTAAGGCCAAGGTTGCACTAATGTTACTATATGAAAGTAATAATTATAAAATTTTTTTTTGGCAAAGTTTGATATAGAAATGAAGTCATCATTTCCAGTGACTTATTGGGGTCTAAAAATGTGCTAATTTATAAAGAATTTTAAGAATATTAATTTATAAGGTAATTTTAAAGGAATTAGCGGGCTTTTTAAATATGAACATTAGATTGAGCCTACATTTAATCTTGGCCATCCAATAGTGAGTATACAAGGCCATGAAATTTATATTTGAAAGAGCAAAAAGCAGTCATCTTTTCCCTCATAATGGTATTAGCCATTAAAGAGCTTTTAAGCTCTTGGTTTTCTTTTCTTTTTATCTCCTCTACCACAATTTAGCCAATATCACTCTTTTACTTCTTTTAAAAGCTTTTCCCTGTGTGAAATATTAGATTTAATGAGGGATTTTAAAAGAATTTTAGAGTTTCATAAATGGATGAATAGTGACATTTTAATGAGTAAGTATTTACAAGCTTTATTATTTTTCCTAATTATATTTTAATGCTAATTATACTTTTCTTAAGTCAATTTAAGAGTGAAAGGTATGTATAATTTTTTTGGAATTTTTTAAAATCTCAATGTGGTATGTTTGTAGAGAATTGCAAGGTAGTCAAGTGAAAAGAAAAAGCAAGGGTTTAGAAGAGCTTATTAAGTGTTGTTGACACTCATGGTAAGTGTATTCAATAATGAAAGCTTTGAATGTGTGAAATTTATTATGCAAATTGTATGTGTGATTGCTTGTAATGTATAAGTGTTATGCAAAATCACTTGTATTTGGAATTTTTGAGAGAATAATGTTAATTGGATGTTAGACATATGGAAATGATTAAAAGTGAAATGGAAATAAGGACTTATGCTTATCCTTAAGTGTAACGCCCGCATCTCGAGGCTCTATGTATAGTGCCACAAGGTTCGAGGAGTGCACCCGAGGTGCCAAGTCACTTGCACGTGGATCGAGGTAATGGCACAGGTCATAAAACTTCAAAAGGCTCTAAAATGATAAAGGAGGAAAAATAAAAAAAAATTAGCAGAACCAGTAATTCATTTTAGGCTATAAACTACCTATCAGGCTAATAAAATTTTTTTGAGCTGGGACTAACTCGAGATGTGCTCCGACAGACTCAAAAATAGTGGACCCTGAAGCTAGAAAATCATATTGAGTCCAATGGTGAAAGAATTTTTGGAATTGGAGGTCGTTTGCAAAATCTTATAATTTTTTAAGTTGACACGTAAACTGAGGCAGTCTGAAAACTACCATATCAGTGGAATTTGGCCATAAAAATTTACAAGTAGGTAAAGGGGATTAAAATACGAATTTCAAATAAACAGTGTAATTTTTGGATGTTCGAGTGAATTTCTATAAATTTTTTAATTTTTTTGAAAAATTGAGATGGTTCGAGAATTATCGGGACTAGGTTAAGGTGGCTAAATGGGGCCCACACTAGTGCCAAGTGTTATAGCCCACTTGCCAAATGGCAAATTGGCCATGACAAGTGGAATTCCACTTGTAAGAAACGAAATGCAATTTTCTCCCTTCTTGCTAGAAATCGATGCCAGGCCTTCACTATTTAGGCCATAAGTTCTTACTCTGACATCCAAACAGGGTGATTCCAGTGGCCAAGATTTCCTTTTAACACCAACAAGAAAAATAATCATGGTAAAAAGAGTTTCCATTTGGGAAAAAAATAAAAAAAGGAGGTAGTCTTAGGATAGTCTAGAACTATGTATGTGAGGTGAGTTCTTAGTTATATCTACCGCATTTCTTGGATTTTTTAGTGATTCTTGATGCCAAATTATAGCTAAGACATGTGTGTATGATAAATTGGTGGCCATTGGGTTGCAAATAATAGGTCACAGAGGAGGCATAAGTTTACCGTGGAAGCTAGATTTGTGCAGGCAGCAAGAGTATAGATGGAATTGGCACCTTCAAAGTGTGTTGTAAGTGAATTTATAGCCTTTTTCTCATGTGTAGGGGTGCCTAGGTTAGTGAATTTGGGGTTTGAATGGCTGGAATGGTTGTACATTAGCTTGAATTTCTCTTTGGTATTATTGAATACCATGAGTTTTGGTGGAATTGTGAATGGTATATGTGAGAAATTGCATAATTTGCTCAAAATTGCTTGGTGGAATTTATTATTTAAGGTAGTTTGAATGAGTTTCATGCTACCTAGGAGGAGTTTAAGTTATGCTTGGCATGCTAGGGAGTGGTTAATTGAAGTTTTGGTGTGGAATTCAACATAGGAAGAGTATGGGTGCTTGTGGTAGTGAGCTACCATAGATAGTTCTTGGGACATAGCTTTATGCTTTTGGTTATAATGGCTTAAAATAAGAAGTTATGCCCATATTTGAGTTCATGGCTTGCAAATGGGGATGGAATAATATTATTTTGTTTTAAGGAATGAGAATTTAGTTCATTTACATTGAACATCCGAGAGCTACTTTTAGAGTGTTGTATATGGTGGCAAGTGATTTATAATATTTTGCTTGAAATTGAGTATGGTTGTGGCATGGCATGTGTTATGGTTGAATTTTGATGCCAAGTAAAAGAATAATGGGAAATTGAGTACACTTTACTTGTAGTACTCGAAAGTATGCAATAGTGACATGGTTTGTGAAATAGCTTATAAAGATGTTCATATATGCCTAATGTGGGTTATGATTATGGCCTCTAATAATCATAAAACTTAAAGGATGAACATAATATGTTAACATAACAAAGTGCAATTAAAATATGCCTTAACTTGGCTAGAAAACCTTGGACCAATTAATGTATTTAAAGCTTTATAAAATGACCTAAAAGGTGACTTCAAATAAGTTAATAAATGGAACTTTCCTTGTGCCTCTAAGAGGCTAGAATTGATTTACCTTTTGGCCATGGATTTAGCCTAGTGGTAGTGGCTTTGTTGCCTAGATTTTGGCCATGGAATTGGCTCAGCTTCAATGGCAGTTATGCCTAGACTTTGGCCATAAGTGCCCAGTATAATCTTAAAAAGAATAGTGAAAATTGGAATGAAATTGGACTTAGAACAGTCCTAGTAAACTGATTCCAAAAGTGGTCGAAATGACTTATAACTATTTAGTGGACCTCTACCTAAACCAAAAATACCACTGGACTAGAAAATATCAAGTTTTAAAGTGGAAATGTCTTAATAAATTATAACATAAGATATCTTAAATTTTGGCAACAGCAAACTTGAAAATTTATTTCTGAATTTTACCTGGTAGAGCCAAAAAGTGGCTATACCAGTTTGACTAAAATTCCAAAGTATAAGATAAAATTTTTATCTATCCATTTTTGGGACTTAAATATTATAAGATTAATTTTATCTAATAAATAAAGTTAAATTGAGCTACTTGGCCTATTGGTTAGACACCCACTGGAAGGGTTGACTGGTCAACTTAGTGTTTTATAGCCACTAGTTTTGGTGGCTGGAGAGATTTATGGATTGATCTCTATTATGTCACCCAATCATTTCAGATATTCATTTATGGCTGGAGAGGTCTATAAATTGATCTCCATTATGTCACCCAGTTTGGATAGATATTTATAGTTAGGGAGGCCCACGGGCTGATTCCATTATGCCGTATAGTTACTTTTATTATGGTTGAGGAGGCTACAGCTGATCCCCATTATACCACTCAGCTATTTTTATTGTGTATGGGGAGGCTACGGCTGATCTCTATTATGGCACACATGCCGGTGCAGTGTTGTAGGTCTAGAATAGGGACCACTGCACTAGTTATCTCTAGATCTAGTGTTTTAAAGTGTTGTCTTTCTAGTCAGGCCAGAGAATTTAATCAAATAAAGAACCAAACTAATTATTAACAAAAAAATTGAGTATAATGGAATAGTGTTTCCTTAGTTTTGATAAATTATTAGATAAAGGGCATTTTAGTCATTTCACATAGATGTGTTAGAGTAGTATAAATAACTAATTTAAATACATATGCATACATATAAGGAAAAAGACTACTTTAAGGCATATAAATAACTTAGAGAGAAAAAGTTAAGTAAATATGCATAACTTCTTTAAAAGAAGTATAGAAATACAATACAAGGGTATTTTGGTAAATTTTCCCTTTTAAGATAGACTATGTAGTTCCTTCAAGTGGTATGTATTAAGTAATAATCCTCATTATAATGGGTTATTTAAGTCAAAAAAATGATATTTCTAGACCAGACAAATACCTTAGGGGTATTTTAGTAATTTGGCACCCTAGTGAACATTTAAATTATTTAATGAAGTAAAAATCACATTTTTAACTATCTAAGTAAGAGATAAGATTACACCATAATTAAACTACTTTAAATTCACCATTAAGTATCTCATATACTCAATGTACCAATTTTGGTATGTAGTTACACATCAAGGGGACCTGCCTCGTAAAGCATGACGATAGCGGTTTAAAGGACATAAGTAAGGACTTTGGGTGAATTGATAGATATCTATATACTTAGGTGGGAAATGGATAAGAGAATGTATTTAGGGTTTGGAAATGGATGTAATTAATGAAATATGACCTGCGAATCTAACTTAAGTAATTATACACATTTATTGGTGAATGTATGCTTATATATGATATTTATGCTGATGTGAGCTAAAGGCTCTATATATTTGTATATTTTGTCTATTGCATGAGGCCTGAGTTTATTGTGTGCTAGATGATGATGATAGGATGAAATTGAGGGACCAGATGGGTCCAAGTGTTGTGAATAAGTTATAAAAGTGTTTAACAAGATTGTTTGAATTTTTGGGATAGGACCCGGGCAGCTGTTATGCTATTGGACTTTTAAGAAATACTTAGGTATAAGTAAATTTCCTCTGTAATAGTTAGGTAAGATTGTCTCCAACCTAAATGGACCATAAGAACTAACAAAAGTGGTTTTAGAGTCAAATAGCCTAATTTAGGCAGAAGTTGTTAAAAGTTAAATGAATGACCATTGGGGAAATTTTAGGATTAGTGACTAGGCAGGAAGTGCACCATCTATTGGATTTATTCGAGAATCTAGTAAGGGGTGTTACAATAAGGGAGTGTGTGTATGTCTACTATGGCTTATCATGATTGGCTATTTCATGTTTGAAATGTACATTAATTTTGTGTTAACATGGAATTAAGTAAAGATATAAAATGTTCTAAAAAGCTTTTGTCTTGGGATTTAAGGATGGCCTAATGGTTATTAGAGGGTGTATAAGGTCTAATATGTTACTTGTGGCATTAGAATATATGTTTCATGAAGTAAGCTTTGTGTAAGTATTATGTTATTGATGTGTACTATTCTTATATAGTAAAAGTAAGCTTAATACATATATAAATAATATGGAATGATGAAAACAAAATAGTTGTGTAAGAAATAAAGTGTGTAGATAAGAATTTATGTTATTAAATGTTATGCCATATGTTATGTTAGATGTAATTGGATAAGTTGTAAAGATGAATCTAGAATCAGAAAATAATAAGTATGTAGATGTGCATTAAGTAAAGTATTAACTTTGACTATAAAGTGATAATAAGGTATGAAATTAAAATGTTAGCATAATCAAATTATAAAAATTTATGATAGAAATGTGTTTATATTTTGGTAAAAATTTCATACTATGATATAACATGTAAATGGATATAATGCATATGAGAATTTACATGTTATGACTTAAACTATGAAATAATAATGTGGAAAGTGTATAGGTATATGTAATGAAAAGAAAAAAAATGATGATATGCATATGCATAATGAAAAAATGATGTTATGATATTACATGAGGTGATGATATTTAATAGATATGAAATTGTATGATAAAGAGCATGAGAATGCCTATTTTGCCCTATTCATAAATTATGGTCTACAATGAATGCAAGATGGATTGTGTATTATGGATAGTGAAACAAATCATGGTAACAAGGTATGTAAGTTTAAAATGCCAAATGTAAGACAAGTAGGTATTAATGATGCAATGTGAATTCTTATGCAATAATCATGAGTATAAAGAAAATGGTAATAATAAATGAAGAAGATACAATGCATGTTCTAAGTATGATAAAGTATATGATAATAATGTATAAATAAATATAATTATGATGACATATAAGTTGGCATATTTTTAAAATATGAAATTATTATGTTATATCGTTTAAAGAAATGGCCAAATGGCCTAATATTGATATTTGTGGAAATCTAGAACAACAACTAGAATAGAAAAAATAAGTGGGAGCATAAAGTAACCATTAGAGAAAAATGAGTAGAAATGAATCATTATGAAATTGAGATATAAGGTTGTTGAAACTTATTAAGCATGAAAAAGGATACTATTATATATAAATGAATGAAAGATTTTAGTTGCCCCCAATTGGTCATGTGTTGGTAAAATGAAGTGTAAAACTTAATATAAAATTTCTCAATGCAAGTGAAACATAATAAAAACATGGTGATTGGCCTATATAAGTTAGACAATCTAGTTTAGATAGGTTGGCTAGTTAATTAGGGAGTATAATAGTTGCTAGGGTACTTCGATGGCTCGTTATGCATGTATAGATATTGTAAGGTCCATAGGGCCACTGTACATACTAGGCAATTATAGATGTTGTAAGGTCTGTTAGATCATATACCATGTAGGTGTAGTTACTGATAAGGTCGAGGGACTACTACACATATATAAATATTCATGTAGTGTAGTCGATAGTAAGGTTAAGGGACCCTTAAACACATATACATAGATATTTATGCCAATACTACTACTGGTAAGGTCTATAGCACCATTGTACACCTTTATGCAAGTGCAACTACTGGTAAGGTTAAGGGATCACTACACACATATGAACTTCGGGTCAGATGAAACTTTTAGGTCCTAATGAAAACTTTGTAGTCCAAATAAGGCCTGTATGGCCTAATATCCTATTATCCTATATAAAGATGTTGTCTATTAAATATGGGCAAAGTAAAAGTAAATGATGAATTAACATGATTATAAGTAATCACTTGAAATAAAGAAATACTCAATAAAATTTTATAAATGGCAAAGATATATATAATGCATGAGTGTTGTTTTCATTACCTTTATATGTACACATAAATTCCATTAACTATTATTTTAATTATATTGATATAAGCTTAAAATTTTGTTGATATTTCTAAAGGTTTAACATGCATGTGTCAGAATCTCCAAATAGTTAGGAAAAAGGATATAATGACATTATCTATATGTTATCTAAGTATATGAGATAATTTATGAAGCTAAAGAAGTAATACAACTATTTATAAGTAATGAACTAGGCATGAGTAGTGAAACAATATGGGAAATCAAGTAAATAGGATAATGATAATATGAATAAACTTATGATTTAGAATAGGAATATTATTATATAAATAGATCATATGCATGGTAAAATATAACATACATAGTAAGGTTTTTCTTTTTTGCACTTTTCTTTTTTGTATATATAAATAGAATCGAGATATTATATTACCAAAAAAGTAAATTTGCATATTATACATTAGTATGTTTTTAGTAACATAATAAGTGATGTTTAAGATAAATAAATTATAATGGTACGATAAAACTTGTAATGATTATTATTTGAATGATTGCATGTAGTAAACTATGTTGTTAGCTTACATTTATGTTATTCCATAAATGTTATACATGTTTGAGTTATGACTATATATTATTATGCATTTGATATATTGTCATTATGGGTGATCTATAATGTCATTGAAATATTTTTTAATGAATACACCACTAAGCTCTATGCTCAGTGCATTATTTGATTGCAGTATATAGGTAGCTGTATAAATCCATAGAAGCCTCATAGAGTGCAATATTGGCTGGGGAAAGATTTATATTTGTTATTTATTATTTTATGTGTATGTACGTACACACACACACACACACACACACACATATATATGGATGAATCTTAAAGTTAAGTTTGCTCATATCTATATATTTGGATGTAGGAATAAACTTATGTAAAAGTGTGTTGTAAATCTTATGGGTGTTGTATGAATATATAGATGTATATGTATATGTGATAGAAGTTGTATCTTATTAATGGTTATAATTATGATGCATTAAATATGAGTATGGATGATTAGAAGGATCAAGATTTTGGTTTTGAGTGATATTAAGTATACAGAAATGTTGTATTATACAAGTTACTATTTTGGCTAGTGTCACTGAACAACTAATATACTATTAGATTTTTGACAAAATGATCCTTAACAGTGTATCTATAAGGAGGATTTTATTAAAATAGATTGTTATAAGTTGTATATTAAGATATGTTATTAAAAGGGTTTAAGATTTCATAAGTTATAAATAAGACATATGTTAAGTGAGATTTGATATTGGTTATGTGCCGCCTCTCACTCAAGTCCATCGAATAGGCTAGGTAAGGGTTGTCACAAAAAGGCTTTTAAGTTATAATAGAAATAGTTTATATATAAATTGTATAATATCAAAAGAAGGATTTTGTTATCTACTATCTCTCACTCGAATTTAGTGATTATAATGGGTAAGGGGTACTGCATTTGGTGGTATTAGATCTCTAGTTTAGGCATTCCTCAAATTAAGGAATGGTATAAAGATTGCATGAGTGCCAAAGGATTAAGGTTTTTTATGATATAAAAGTATGCTTACATGTGTAGATAAGTTGGTTCCTTGAATTTGATGAAACATGAATAAAGTTAGTTTGTATAATCTCAAGAATAAGTAAAGATAGAAGACAAGTCATTATCACATGGTCAAGTTATAGTTATAATGGATTATTGGCTAGTACATATAAAAGGATTGTGCTAAGAAAGGGATATGATGTTGAGGGAATATAATCATTATAAGTAAAGATTCCTTGATGTCATGGAATTAAAGTCTACATGTTAATGCAATAATAAGGAATAGAGGTAAAGTGATGGTAAAGTCAAAGTCATGAAGGAGTATTTAAGGATAAAAGAGTTAATGCTCCTAATGTACCTTTAAATTTCCCTATAGTAAGGGTCATTTTTCGTTAACACATGTGACATGGGGTTGGGTTATACATCATATTATTTAAGCATTATCATGAAAGCATACATGATTATGTTATATCATTATCATCATTTACATTATCACATATGCATAATCATAGCCCAATACATATACATATTGCCTTGATCGAGTGGGAAATTTGACAAGATACACCTATAGGAGTAGGAGATATAAAAAAGGATAGAGACATTCGTGATGAAAGTTATGGTAATGCTCATAAATTGAGGTTTCATGAATAGTACCTCTGAGGGTTAAATCAGGGTCCTCAGGAGCTAGGATACCATTTTAAGGCCAAGAAGTTTGTGTACTAGTCATAAAACATTGATGGGCCATAAAATGAGGAAAATGAAATAATTTAAAGTTTTAGCAGAACTAATAATTCATTTTTGGTAGTAAACTAGTGAATAGTAACCTTAGGTGGACTTGTGCTGGGAATGACCTAGGTTATGCCAGACAGACCTAAAAATAGCATAACCTGGAGGTCAAAAATTGTAATCTATATATTGGTGAAGGAATTTTAATTTTTTTAGGTTGTTTGATAATTTTTTAGAATTCGCTATTATAACGAGTGAATAGTAAACCCACTTGCCATTAGAGTTTGGGCCTAAAATTTTATGAGGCCTTAAATAGGGATAAATGAGGATTTTTAAAATAAAAGCAATTATTTTTTTAAAGCCTCGAAAAATTAATAAAATTTATTGAAGTTTAAGAGGAAATTGGAATTATTTGGACCGTTAGATCACCACGTGTCACGATCTAACCATTCTACCACTTAATATATATACTCTCACACATACATATGGACCACATGTGTAAGTGTCTTCTACCTCATTCCAAGCCAAAAAATCCGATGTTATTCTCCCCTCTCCTTTCACCATTTTTACTTCACACTAACCCCAAATCACAACCAAATTCTACATATTTTATATGGAATCAAACCTCTATGACATCTAGAACACACTTTAGTGATAGAATTCAAGGAACAGGGCTCAAATAGGAGAAATAAGTATAGAGTGAACAGTGAACATTTAGAGTCTAAGTGATATTTTCCTAGTTTTTATTTTTGTTTGGTGTAGCCCTAGTTATTCTAAGAAAAATCATGTTTGTAGATTTTAATTTGGAGCTTTATGGGATTTTATATGAATTTTCTAAATTCTAGGGTTCATATGTAGGTTCAAAGAGAAATAATGAAGAACAAAGGGATTTAAGGCAATAAAATGGTGAATAAGGGTGCTTTCACACCCTATGTATGTGAATTTGTTGTAATAGATGCATGCCATGATGTGAATACATGTATTTATGCATGAACATGTGTAAGGAAGTGTGATTTTATGCATGTGTGTATATGCTAATGTTAAATGATCATGCCATCATGCTTGTATAATGATAATAAGATGATATGTATACCATTAGGGAGATAAAAGCATGTATATATGTGTGGCATATATGTGGCTGAATGCACCTCATATATGTCATGGCATGAATGTGTGTCCATGGTGAAGCATAATGATGTGTGAAAGATGGAAATGTGAGATATAATGTGTGTATGGCATAAAATATGAATAAAAACTAATTGGTAATGGATATTCAAGTAATATGTTAGTTTATGGTATAATATGGAAAAAGGATGTGTAAATGGGAAATCAGGCTTTATGTTGTAAAAATATTTCTATCTTTTGCATGAAATGGTATAAGTGGATTAATGATGGAAAGTGAATGTATACTATGAAAGGTTGATGTTAAAAATGTTAATGAGGTATGGTGGTTGTGTAGTGATGCCTTGTAGCATGGTATGGCCTAGCTATTTTTGGAATTATACCCAGTGAGACATGAGAAAAATGATCGAATGAATAGTGCCAATGACCAAATGAATAGTGCATTTTTCATAAAATGATATAACACTGTGTGATGGGAATGGGATTGCTAAGTTGATAAAATGACCTATAACTAAACAATAAATAATAAATTGAGTTGGCCCATTAGTTAGACACCCACTCGATGGGTTGACCGGTCAACTAGGGAGTTAGTAGCTACTAAGTATATTAGCCTTTTGGGCCATTGCTTATGTGATAATATAAGTGGGTGCAGCAGCCGAGGTCCGGATGTGGGCCATTACACTAAGCAGGTGCAACTGCCAATGTCCTGATATTAGGCCACTGCACTAAGTAGGTGTAGCTACCAAGTTCCTGATATGGGCCACTGTACTAAGCAGTTGCGGCTACCAAGTTCTTGATGTGAGCCATTGCACTAGGTAGGTGTAGCTACCGAGGTCCTAATACGTGCCACTACACTAGAAGGGTGTAGCAACTGAGGTCCAAGATGGGGCTACTGCACTAAGTAGCTATAACTACCGAGGTCTAAAATTTAGCCCACCACATAGCCTGGATTCCCATTTTATCCAGTGCCTTTAAGTGTCATATTTCTAGTATGGGTTTGAATAAAAAAATGAATATAATGAATAGTAACTGTAATGGATTTACAACCATAAAAATGGATAACAGTCATTTGATGAGAATTGGGAAAAATTAATTAATTAGCATGTCACTAGTAAATAAATAATAAGACTATTGATTAAATTAATATTATTTTAATTAATTAACTCTGTGGTGGCATAATGAGTTCATAACATGTATGATGTATGAATGCATGCATGACATGCATTTATTGCATTAAATTCACCACTGAGTTTTATACTCAACGTATTGGTATTTTGATGTGTAGGTTGTAGGTAGTTTAGTAGCCGAGCCTCAATATTTTGCTGTGTAGCAAATCAATTTTTGTGAGGGTAATATTTCTACATATGATGGTTGTTAGTATGGCACTCGTGTATAAGGGGATTAGGCTTAGTTAGTGTAAATCTTAGACCTCTAAGTAAATTATATGACTAAATGTATTACTTGATGCATGGTATAAGATAAATGTCTATATTTTTTTGAATGATGTAGGCCTAAAGCATAATGTATTATGCTGTGATGATGTGGATACTAGGGGACCAAAAGGGTTTGGGAGATTGTGAATGAGTTGAATATGAGTTTAGAAGTGTTTTTCACAGGTTTAAAATTTTTAGTTTTTCACTCGAGTAGTCGTTATGTTGCCTAAATTTCTATTAAATGGATAATAGGCATAAAATATGTTTTTTTTAGTCAAATATGGCTAGTATTAGAGGGTTATATGGAAATACTAAGGAAATTCCTTGAATGGATAAAAAAATTAAATGATGTCATAAATGTTAAATGAATGAAGCCTGGGGAAATACAAGGATGGGTGACTAGTGGGAAGTAGCATTCCTTGTCTGGTTCCCTCGGGATTAGCCAGGGGGTATTATATTTAGTGGTATCAGAGTGAGTTTAGACATTCTTAGGCTTATTGTACATGAGTGTTCATGTCTAGGATTCTGTATTCCCTTATAAAGCCACACTATATGAGGGTAATATGTTATTTTCTCTATGTAGTGATTCAAGATGAGTGAATGGACCTCACTAGACTCAGGAGAAGAAGTGGCTAGTCATGCTCCCACTATAATCCATGGACTTGAGGTGAGTGCAGCCACTCTGAAGCCTACTGATACTGCACACCAGCCATAGCCATCGGCATAACCTCAAAGGCTTCCCTAGCACTTTTATAGCAGATAGTAGACTTGCTAAGACATACCTCTACAATAGCTCCACCACCTCTAATAGCTCCTATATCACCTCTTCCATCTCCAGTTTCATTATAAAAGACTTACTTAGAGAGGGTTAAGAAAATGGATGTTGTGGACTTTTTAAAGACCACAGTGGATAATGCTGCAAGAGCAGAATATTGGCTACAGAGAATCCTGAGAATATTAGAGCTGCTAGAATGTACAGCAAAAAAAATTCTAAGGTGCGCCATTTCACTCCTTTAAGATGAAGCCTATCATTGGTGGGATACCATAAAAAGAGGAAAGTTACAGCTGAAATAACTTTGGAGTATTTCTTGAAAGTGTTCAGAAAAGGTACATAATAGAATCTTATAAAGATAAGAGGATGCAAGAATTTTTAGACTTAAAGCAAGGTAAAAGGTTAGTGTCTAAATATGTGAAGGATTTTGCTCGGCTAAGCATATATGTCAAGGAATTTCTTCCTGTAGAAGAAGAGGGGTGCAAGATATTTAAAAAAGGCCTCAATGAATAATTATGGATGTAGATAGCTACCATGAAGATCAAAGACTTCTCAAATTTGGTAGCAGCAGCTTATGATATGGAAGAGATGGTGCAAGAAAAGAGAGAGATTGTGACACCCCTTATTAGATTCCTAAAGAACTTGACAAGCAATACACTTCCCGATAGGTTACCTATCTTCGGATTGCTCCAATAGAAAACTCCTTAACACTTATGGATTATTCTAAAACTCTATTAGATATGGCTTAGTTGTCCAGTATAATCCTTATACACAATTATACATGGTCTAATAGACTCAAACAAAGTATATATAGACACTTTACAGGTCACAGAAAAATTAGGTAGCATACCTGCTACCCAGGTGATATACCAAAATTTTTCCCCTATTAAAAACATTTCTATAAGTAATAACCCATTCAACCTTTATTTGGAACCTTTTAAGCCCCCATTCAATCATCAACACACCTCATATAGGACAAAAATAACACACACATAGGGCCTCAGGCCCACAGATATCAAAATCACAAGCAAAACACTTGTTTATTTACAATATGATTTGTTTAAGTTTACAACATCAGAGATTTTTAAGTATGCTAGGCACATAACCTATAGTTCTTACATGAGTGCCTACTATATATAACAATACATAAAAATTTAGATCTTTATTGTCTCTATTGCTACACTAGACTTACTATGAGGTTGGATAGCTATCTTTGCTTACCTACACACCAAAACACTGGTACACTGAGTATAAAAATCAATGGTGAATTTAATATATTAAAAGCATGTCTTATGTAGGCATAATGCTATAATACACTAACAACATAGGATTTATGTATATAGAACCCATTTTAAAAAAATGCAGTACTCATTTCATTTACATATATTCCATCAGCCAAGTACTTATAGTTATGCCAAACACATGTAAGCATAAAATAATGGTCTAGGTGTAGTGTGTGAGCAACACGCCAAATGATTGATACCATTCAGATGCTATGTCATATGTTCTTTAAATTTGCCAAAATGCCACTATTATAATTTTATTCAGTTTATATCTATAATTTATTCAATCATTCCATTATTTCCAGGTGAATTATTCAAATTATCAAATAAGCCTAACTATGTAGACTGCACTTATAGACACTAGAACAAAAGGGAATTGAAACTGTGTAATGGCCCATATTTTAGACTTCGACCTCTGCATTGGCTTGATTTTATAGTAGGGATCAGTTCATAGAAACCTCCCAAATTAGATAGTAGAGAAAGGAGATTAGTCCGTGGACCTCCCAAATTCAATGAACATAAATTATCATTTCACAATATTCACAATTTGGTCTGCCCTGTAGACTAATGCAGTGGCCCCTCTAGGGACCTTAACCACTGCACTGGCCTTAATCTTATAAATAGACATTAATGTTAATACTATGGTCTACCCTATAGACTAGTCTACCACACAAACTAGTGCAGTGGCCCCTCTAAGGACCCTAACCACTGCACTGGCCTAATCTGATAAACAAACCGTTTAGCAATTGCTAATCCTTAAGTTAACCAGTTAACCAATCTGATGGGTGTTTACTAATGGGCCATTTGACTCTCTTTTACATTGATTCATTTATTGATCATCATTTTATAATGTTTCATAATGTTTAAAAGTCAGTTATAAATTTATTTTTAGAATTAAAATTTGACTTGGACAGTTACATGTATTTTTGGTCCTACCAGACAATTATGAGTATGTTTTCTGAGCCCTATTTAAAATATTTCTATAGGCATAATTAAGTCCACATTATTTCAATTAATTAAGGCCCTATTATGTGAAGTTTGTGAGTCATATTTAGGTTATACCCAGAATGGTCCTTTTTATAGGACAATTATAGATCAATTTATGAGTTCATGACACTATTATAGGCCCGTAGCAATTAATTTCTAAGCATCTTTCTATACCACTTTTTATGTCAAAACAATTAGCCTTTATGGCTCAAGTTCATGTAATTTCATATTTTCACCTTGGCCTAAAGAATGTCCTCAAATAATTCTTTTAAGCTTAAGTGCACAAATGGTCTAAAACATAGGTCTCATTTCAAGCCATATAAATCACAATTTTTGGCTAATTTTTCCATGCTCTTTTTAAGACATTTAAAAGACATTTCTTTCTTACTTAATTAGGGCCACTATTTTCCTTGTGCATTATTTTATTTTCAGCTTGCCATATTATTCCCATGTATGGATTATCCTATCAATTTATGATATATAACTAATGCCTTTTTAACCACACTATTTTTGCATATTAATATTAAATCATATCATGCACATTATATCTATGTCCACATGCAAACCTCTAAGGTAACCATATTTTATAACTAATGATATACCTTTTCCATAAGTTATCACACTCACATCTTACATATTATTTGTCTAACACATGATTACATGCAATTATTTGAGAGTCTTATATCACAAGCCGTTACACCTACGTGATTCGGCCATGTATATCATATACACAAGCATGCATTATTTCATTAAGCTCACCACTTAAGCATACATTTCTATACCACACCTAATTGCTTTCTAGATTTGGTCACTACTTACCCTACCATCAACTCTCTAAATCTCTCACACCTTTATTTTTTAATAAGATATATGCATTTTTCATTAAGCCACCATATACACATGTCATGCATTATAATTCTAACAACATCCCACATATATAAATCCCCTATCATGTATTACATGCCATTTCACATTAACTTAATTAATTGGCTATACATGTCACCCATATGTACATACTCTCCCTTCTAAGTTCATCACCTAACATACATCATTCTTTTATTTCCATGACACCCTCACTCATATTCAAAACATACAGCAACTTAAAACACTAAAGTGGTTATACCTTATACCTCTCGATTTTTTTTATTAACACCCACACAAGATACACATAACTCCTTTTAACTCTATGTACAAGTAAAGCCCCATTTCCCATACATAAATTAGAATACAAAGCACACACACACATAACCATTTGAGATCTTTTTCACTTAACCTCACAGTTGCAATAAGAGCAGCCCCTAACTTTTTAATAACACACACAAAATGGCATCATTTTAGCTTATATAAATGATTTTCTTACTCTCACTACTTATTACAATTAAAATTCCATACTAAAAGGTCATAAAATTTTAGTAAAAAGGAAACAAGGCATGCTGGTAATTAATTAAATTCACATACCACATCAAAAGATAAGCTTTTCCACACTGTCAAACTAGCCAAATTGCCTTGTTGGCAACCTTCTCCCTTAGCCTCTATACAAACCTCCACCCCTTAGAAAAAAAATTGTCAAAAATTCCTAATTAAAATTCTATAATTATAAAAGGTCTTAAAAGCAGGAAATCCCTTAGAAAATAAAATAAAAAGGAGAGGAGTAACACTTACACACATAAGATCAGCCTTCCAACTCCCTTTTATTGTACACTTAACCAGTTCTTAATTTTTCTTGAATTCTTTACTTGGTAGTGATGGATAAATTCTTTAAGACTCCATTGCTACCTAACTCAGGGGATATTTAGTGGCCTTAGATGGGAAAATTAGGCTAGAATAGCAATAGAAATATGGAGGTAAAGCTATAATAATGTGGGTAGCAAAATCAAGGAAAAGAAAGGAAAGGAAGGTGGGTGAGGTGTGATAGTGGGCCAACTATCCTTTAAAGGGGTGGCCACATGTTATAGCTACTAGAGAGGTGTTGGGGTGCCTTGAGTCACAACACATGGCACCCAAGTACTCCAAAACTCCATTTTTTGGTAGATAGGGGCTGCCAACTATAGGGAATTTTTAAAAATTACTTAGATGTCAAAAAATTATGACATAAAATTAGGCCCAATTAGATGGCCATAAAATTTCATGACAAAATTCCTTCGAGAAATATGTGAACCAAATTTTTAGGAATCTCAATTTTTTGGCAGAATTTCAGGGAATTTTAAAATTTCACTCGGACCTAAAAAAATCATCATATTTATTTTAGAAATCCTTAAATAGCTTCATTTAGTGGCATGCAAATTTTCACTGCCAAATTCATTCGGGAGATAGGTTAGCAAAAATTCTCAAAAAATTGCAATTTTGC
>CANXYI012109603.1:0-11221 GCA_948208565.1 Hura crepitans
GTTATGACTTTTATAATGCTAATGTTATACATGTGTATAATTTCTAGTGATGCCTAATATTATGGATGATTCCTAGTGATGCCTAATGTTGTGCATGATTCTTAATGATACTTATTAATCATTGATCCATCTTTTATGAGAGAGCAAAAGTTGATCTGCTTTGCAAAATGTTATCTAGGATTTTCCCCTTTCTAGATTAAAGCCAAAATGTATTTATACAAATAATTGAAAATAAATTCATTGCCTTATTAAAGGAAAAGTAATTGAAAAGATTAAAAAAGCTTACAACTAAACTAACCTAAAAAGAAAAGGAGAACAAGATTAATTAGGGGAGCTTCAAGCTTCTGGATCAAGTATATGCTTAGAGTCAATGAGATCTCAGATGGCCTGACGGAGAGTGTTGCACTTGTCTATGAGATGGCCTGTTACTTGATAATAAGCACAATATAGGTCAAACCTATGACTAGATAGAGGAGGATCAATCCATGGTTTAGGTGTTAATTGTTGTAGTTTTTCTTCTTTTATGAGCTTATTTAAGCACCAAGATAAGGGTTTGCCCAATTTAGAGAAATGGCAAGTCCTAACTATGTTGACATCGGTGACTTAGCTCAAATTTTTATTTTGATTGGTAGATTACCCATTCTTCTTGAATCCTCTATTTTGAAATGCAAGTTTAAGATCAACAGCTATGTCTTTAAGTCATTCCCATATGGTAATGACTTTAGTAGAGAGCCTAGCATTTATATAGCTATTAGCATTCTTGATGAACATTTTGATCTGGTTGGTATCATCAGACTTGTTCCTCATTTTAAACACCTTGTCCCTCTATCATTCTAAATATTCTAAAAAAGATTCCTTAGGTTTTTGGCGCACCAATTCCAAGTCTTTGAGGGTCACCTCAATGGTTGTATTATTTGAGTATTGATTGTTGAATGTACGGGCCAAATCTTCCTAATTCACTTTAACCTTTATTTCTAAGCTGTGGTAACAATCTAAGGTCTGCCCATTTAGAGATATACTAATCAAGCTTACCATTGTGCTTTTGACAAATGTGTTAACCTCATAGCTACTGCATACTACTTCAAATGAGTCCTCGGGTTAGAAGTGCCTTTAAACTTGCTTAAATTTGGCATTTTAACGATGTGAGGTATGGCATGATCAAGCTTTAAATTGATGTTTTCTAGGTTGATGTCTTTGCCCCCTATCACTAGATGACTTATAGCTTCTAGTTTTTCATTAAGCTCTTTAATAGGATCGTCTTTATCATACTTAAGTGGTGGACTTTATTATAATTAGGCTTAATAAGTGGTATTTCTTCATCAAAAACTTGGTCATCTTTTTTATCCATCATCTCTTTCTTACCATTGTTAACAGCTGAAGGTTAACCTTTATCTCGCTAGGCATATATACTTAATAGTGCATTGGTCATAAAAACCATCATTCTTTTCTTTATCTTTTGAAGGATCTTAGTTAGCATGGATTTTGTTACTACTTCATCTCAAGACATGATTGCTTCATTTTAGTTGGTTAAAGATAGATTAATGGTGGCTACAAAATAAAGGGTTAGTGATGATGCATGAGTTATCTAAGATGATGCATGATATGTAACAAATATGGTGCATGCACATGTGTGAATGCAAATGCATAAATGAGATCATAAGATGTATGAATTTTTACATGATGACAAACCTTTGATGTATGGTTAATGTGTCACATGTTAATGTGATGTTTACTAATGTATGTGTACTAGATTGTTACATGGATACATGGAATAGAAAAAACTTTTGTAGAAATAAGTATGCTATATTGTATATTTACAAAGTGTGAGTTTTCATGAAAGCAAGAAGTTTATGTCATAGAGTAGGTGCGGTACAATGTTATGCATGTCTACATAAACACAAAAAAAGATACTTATTTGGTATACAAAGACAAACACAAGCAATAAGCCTTCTAACCTTATTACTTCCACACACATGGTTTTAGTAATTCTTCCTAGCTGAGTTTACCTAAGCATCATCGAGGGATGCATAGGTTTAGTTATAGGTCTAATTAGGCCCATTGACCTCTTATATTTAAAGTGCATGTAAGAATAATAGCCTATAACTTTTAAGTCTTGTTTGAGGTGAAATTAGGTTAGGCTCATTCTAGATAAAGGGCACAATAGGGTTAGCCCCTGTTCAAAAAAGGTTAAATGTAACAGGCCCACATAACAATTAAAATGCAATTATAAAACTATTAGGGTCATATAACCTAGGAGAAGTTGCTTAGCTTGACTATATGGGCTCATGGTCTGGTTTAAGAAGGCTTTATAATTGCCATAAGTATGGGTCCCTCTTAATAGGTCTTTCTAATCAAGGATAATAATGATTGATTGGTTCACCATTTCATATACCCGAAGGCATGAGGCTTGTGAGTGATGGATATGCTAGTAATTCCCTATTCTTAAATGAAAAATAGGGTCATCATTCACAACACCATCAAAGGTAAAAAGGGACACAATATAAATAAGATGAAAAGCATAAGATCGATAAAAATTAGAATATAATAAGGCATTTTATTCTAGCATTTTTGGATTTAAATCTTAGTCCACAGTGGAGTTGCCATTGTAGGTTTATTGTATTTTATCGAGGATAAGGCGATTAGAGTTTAGAGTCAACACCTGGCTCTACACAAAGACCACTAATCTTTTTCCTAGAAACGGTTCAAAATTAGATCTTATTTATGCCCTAATAACATACATTCCTTTATAGTCTAACATTTGTCAATCTCATATCATGCAAACAAGTATTATAGTTAAGCATTTATGTCACCTTTTAAGTTAAAGAATACAAATTGCAATATTGAGAGTATAGAATAAGCATGAGTGTGTATTTACATCTAAAAATTGGGTCGTTTGTTAGCTATTGTTTGACTTGACAACTACCTGTAATTCCATAGGAATTGGTAGTAATTGCCTAACTCCCATCTCTAAGAGATTTGCCTTTGTTAAAATACATTTTTCATGTGACTTTTATTAAGGAAAGACCAAAACCAATTTATTAAGAAAACACCAATTAATTTTATAAAAAACCATTTAATGTGAAGTTAGGCATTTGGCATGTAAAAAGAGCTATTAAACTACCTATTGCAACCTAAAATAGTTAAAAGAAAAAAAGGTACCAAACTAAATAAACAAATAAAGAAAACCTTATTTGGTCATGTCTGTGCATTGTCATGTTTGTGCAAACTCCCTAAGGGTTTAGTTTATATCCATACGGACTATGATGTATCATGGCTAATATATCTATCTGAACTACTTACCTAGTTATACAACTTAAGGAAAAGGTTAAGTGACAAATAATGGTCCGTGAGGGCCTAAGAACAATACCAAATAGAATGATAACAACTTGTGTGGCACAAATATGAATGATCACGATATGTTCATAAAATGATTATTATAACAAAGAGAATGGTGAATTAATCTTGCAAAGGAAAAAATAAAGATAAATATAGATATTCATAAAGACTTAAAATCACATATGTCCGTGCAGACTACACTCCTCGTGAAAGGGTGTCCATGCGGATTATAAAAGCAAGTAAGCATACATAAAACACATATATCCATACAAACTATGATCTTTATGAAAGGTAGTCTGCATGGACCATACATTAATTCTAGAATATCAATAATATGCATATTAAGGAACATAATAGTTATACAATATGATAATAGCATACAAGCATGTCAACATGGTAAGCATAATACATTAAAGTATAGTATACAAAGTAAATAAAAAAACTATTATCGAACAATAGTTCATATGGATGTCAAATCACACATATATTAGCATATTAAGTCCGTGTGGACCCTATCATGCTTTAAAATAAGTCCATGTGATTAGAATGTCAATTATAGAATGATTACAATATCTTTATAGACAATTACACACGATTAAAATAATTCAAAACAATAATTTACTCTTATAAACAATGTGGAAATTACATAGAATCAACTTATGTGTGATTAATCTTAAGAGATTAATTATCTAAATAAGCAACATGGATGAATGTAGATTAATACAATAGGAGGCCTCAGATCTTACCTTGTGAATAAGCTTTAAGAAATAAAACAAAGGTTGAGTTTTAGAAAGAACAATTATTTTTCAATGTGTGTGTAGATCTAATTGAGCAATTCTTGTTTTAGAGTCCATGCTTGGACTCTCAGAATTTTAGGGTTATTCTTAATGATTGTTTATTGTGAAATAGGTTGACGAAAATGGTATTTATAGTGTTTCTAGGGAGTATTCCCATCTAGAAAGAGGAGGAATCCTAGTAGGATTAGGAATCAGAGTCCAAATTGGAAGATTACACTTCTAGAAGTTTTTTCATTAACAAGTATGTATGGACTTTACTGGCTAGGTCCATACAAACCTAGGCTTTTGGTTAACCCTAGTGGTTTATGGTCTTTGGGCCTTGTTCTGGGCTGAGTCTATCATAGTCCATGTAAACATGGGCTTTGGCTTATCCCAATGGGCTATGGGTTATGGGCTTTACTGTTCTAGGCTGGGTCTATAGTGTGGACCTCATAGCACTAAGTTGAGCAGACTTGCCAAGATAGTCTGTATGGACCAAGGTTATAAGTTGCTTGCCTTATTGCTTGAGCCTATCTCTAGTTATCAATATAGGCCTAAAAAGTGAATAAGTCCATACTATGGGGGATTTACCCCACACCCCTATTAGGATCAGTATTGGCATTCAGGCTTGGCCTTATCGGCCTAAGCGCTCTACTTTCGACATAAATTTCTATTTTTTCTACAATTTAGGTCACACTGCAAGCTTTTCGGGTCAGGTTAAAGTCCGAATCCATAGGAAAGTTCTGGACCCAAAATCTAGGCATTTACACCTCTAGTGTTTTGAATCCTTTTGCTTTGATTGTATGTTGAATGTCATCCTTTTAACCTTTTTGAGTACTGCATTAATGATATCCTTATTATTAGCTAGTCTAAAGGTTTTTTGGCTAAATATTTTCTCCTAATTTCCCTAACTTTTGCCTAGGCTTATGCTCTTGGTTAATCAACCTAGTAGGAATTAGAAAACTTCCCTTTTTTTTGAATAAGGGAGACTACTATTAAAAAGAGAATGCTTAGTTATTTGAGGCTTAAGATAAATCCTTTTTCTTTTGTAGGCTTTAAAGTTTTAACTTCTTAGACGCTTCTGAACTGTGGATTTTTATATGAGTAAGAGCTAAAAAATGTTTGTTTTTTAGAATGACTCTTATGAGCTCCTAAACTTTGAACAAAATTATTAGAAAAGAATATGGTGTTTTATTCTTTAAAGCTTGTTGAACTTGTACCTCTCTTAAGATTGAAGAAAATCATTCATTTGGGTTTAATTGCCCCTAATTTACTATTTTTTCTATCTCTCATCTCATATTCAAGGATAATTTTCTTGCCTTTCATAGAAAGACCAAGTTTTGAGTTTTAGAATTGCGTGCAACAATGATGAGCGATTCTTAGGAGAATCATCAACTGTTTGTGACACATATGGACTAAGCTAATCATGTTTGTTCCTTTTTTCCTTTTTTTATTTGTTTTTTAAATCTCTCAAATAATTTTCAAGAATACCAGGCTATGCAATGAATGAGTTAATCAACGACAAAATAATGTTTTATTAAACCTTAATTATTCTAATGTAAGAAACGAAATAACTATAAAAGAAAACAAAGACATTATATCCTATCTTTATTAAATCCTTCCATATCCTTGATTGGTATGATCTTACAATTGGTTAATAGTTGGCCTATGAGGTGGCATACTAAAGTTAAGAAGAGAGAACCTTGCTTTTTAGAGAATTAAGGAATGGCAATGAAGTTTGGTAATGGGTTATCTTCATGATTAGGTATTGCACCATAATCTATAATGTCTTGGATGGCTCAACATAAGGCTTTGTAATTATTGATTAGGTAGCTAGTCTTTTAGTGATAAGCAAAGTATAAGTCATGGCGATGGTTAAATGGAAGTGGTGAGGACTGATGTTCAGGTATTAAGGGTCAAAGGAGGTTTATCTCTCTCAATTCCTTCAACATCATTTACAAGGACTTATTTAGATGGCTAAATATATGGCAAACCTTTGTTTGCTCAATTTTTTGGTCATTGCTTGCCTCTTTAGTTAAGTTTATACCTATTGGATTTCCCTAAGTGCCTTTTTATTAGACTTTAAGACTAAACCTCTCTTGAATATTTTCATTTATGAATGTTATCATCCTTCATTCTAATGCTGCCATCACTTTGCTCATCATGCCTCTAGTCACAAGCTAATTTTTGACTTTGTTTTTAGGCCTAGTTGCCATTTTGGTAGTGCAGAGTGTTACAAGAAGAAAGGGAGTGAGTCTTTTCTTAGAAGAGCTTGACCAAAGGATAATTCCTATAGTTAACGTGATACCTGGTTAATGTGATATGATAAATGTTTGAAGCATTGTGATGCTATGTATGGTGTAACCTTATTATAATGGAGGGGTAAAGAAAAATGCATATGGATATAGACGAGGCTCCTATAATAAATAAATTAATGTATTTGACACCTACATTAGGTGAGGTGATACTAGATGACTAAAGTCTACATGATGAATTATACATGGTAATGCATAGGTATAGTGTGCCAAATATATGTATACAAATACATGTAAATGTCAGTGAGGCTCCCATATTAAATGAATGAATACATGTGACATTTACATTTGGTGAGGTGATACTAGATGGATGGTAATACATGTATGGATGAATGATGCATGACTATGCCTAAGTAGTATGCATGAAAGCATGAAGTTATGGGATAGTGTTCTGCTTGTACGATGTTTGTTTAGTAGATGTATGAATGAAGGCCTATGTATAATACATTGATGATGACTTTTAAGATGGCAATGTTATGGATGATTCGTAGAAATGCTTAATGTTTTGTATGATTCCTGGTGATGCCTATAAATCATTGATCCATCTTTTGGGAGAGAGCTTAAATTAAAGTTAATCTACTTTGATAAAATGTGATTCAAGTTTCCCCTTTCTTTGTATCTATACAAACATTTGAATGTAAATTCATTATTTTATTTCATTAAAAGAAAAGTATTTGAAAAGATTACAAAAGCTCGAAACTAAACAAAAAAGAAAAGAAAAATAAGATTTAATTTAGGGAGCTTATCGCTTTTGGATCAGGTATCTGCTTAGTGTCAATGAGAACTTGAATGGCATGATAGAGAGTGGTGCACTTGTCTATGAGATGGCATATCACTTGATTATAAGCACAATATAGATCAATTCTATGATTAAGTGGAGAAGGATCAATCCATGACTTAGGTAATAATGGATGTAGTTTTTCTTCTTTTATAAGTTTGTTCAAACAGCATGATAGAGAGATCTACCCAATTTGGAGAAATGGTGAGCCCTAACCATATTGACACTAGTGACTTGGCCTAAATTATTATTTTGGTAAGTAGGTTCCCTATTCTTTTTTAATCCTTTATTTTAAACTGTTAGTACAAGATCGATAGCTATGTCCTTGAGTCGTTCCCACGTAATAATGGCTTTAGCAAAAAGCCTAGCCTTCATGTAGCAATTAGTTGTAATGCTTGCAAATCGAGGTTTTAAGAATAGTAACTTAGAGGCTTTTAAATTTTACATTGTCAAACAAGCTTTAAAGGAGAAAATAATATAGAAAAGAGCAATGAAAGGACGGAAACTAAGGGCTCTAAACTTCTAAGAAATTTTATTATAGCTCCTAAAAATTTAAAAATTATGTATAAAATACACATTAAAATTATTTTGCCTGAATATGTTTAAAAATATTTTATTAGTCTTTTTAATTAATTAAAACTGCACTATTATTTTTGTTGAAAAAATACAAAGAGATATTTGTTTGTTAAAAAGTATAAAAGTTTAATAAATAATTAAATAACCTAATGTTGGAACTTGATTTTGGGTCTTTAATTTTTTTACAGATCAGACTTCAACCCAACTCAATAAGCTTACAGTATAACTAAAGATTGTGTAAAAATGGAAATATATGGCTTATTGATTTTTTAGGCCTATGATAATAGCCAGAGACAAGCCTAAGCAACAAGATAAAGCTAAAAAAGCTAGTCCATACGGACTAAAGATAGCTAGTTTACATGAACTAAGGATTGCTAATCTACACAAACTTGCTCTCCAAGGTCTGTATGGACTAAAAACCAAAGAGCCTAAATGAACTGAGTTCATGACCCATGGTTCGATAGGATAACCAAAGCCCAGGTCCACATGAACATCTGTACTTAAATCCTAATATACATGAACCTCATTTTGAAAAGCTTCTAGAAATTTAGTACTTTAATTTGGATTTTGATTTCTAATCTGATGAGAACTCCTCTTCAATTAAATGGGATAACCTCTTTAAAACTCTATAAATACCTATTTTCTCAACCTATTTAAGAGAAACCAATCATCTCGATTACTAATAATTAGCCAGAGAAGACTTTAATGCAAGAATCATTCTACAGATCCTAACCATCACTAAAATATTTAATTCTTCTAAAACCTAATCTTTTGTGTTGTTGCTTAGTGCATTAATATCAATGTAAATTTTGAGGCTTTCTTCTCATTCTTTTCATATTCTTCTTTTTTAATTGAAAATCTCCCATGATTAATTGACATGTGAGATGGTTCAATGTAATCTCCACATCAATTATAAGAGTAGGTTAATGTTTATACATGGTTTCTGCATGTTTGCATGGTTCATGACATGAATATAATCATTCTATACATTCTAAAATTGTCATTTTAGTCCGCATGAACCTTCTCTATTAAGAAGTTTAGCCTACAAAGACATATTATTAAGATTGTGTTTGTTTTATCTAGTTTGCACAAACCTTCTATATTAAAAAGTTTAGTCTGCACATATTAAAATTCGATATTAGATTTATGTTTATCTTTTTATATCCCATTTCAATGCTTATTTAATATTTAATGATGTGTGTTTCATCTTTATTAATGACTATAGCATGTTATTATAGTATATTAATGTCAAATATGTCCTTATAATTGAATCCTAAATATTACATTCATCATTATGCATGTAAATTACATTTTAAAATCAACGTTAAATCTGCACAAATTCCCTTTCATGAGGAGTGTAGTCTATTCGAACATATATTTTGAACGAATGTGTTTCATATATAGTCCATACAAACTTAGTTGTGTTAAAAATCATTTATTTGTTTCTTTTTCATCATTAAACATTTTAGTCATTTTACTAACAATTAGTGTTCATACATATTCGTAATTATTCATATCCATATGTATATCCTTAACATGTATTGTCATCACCTTATTTGTAACATTATAAGGTCATATTGGACCTTTATTTATGTTATTAAACACTTTATTTTAAGTTGTGTAAAATTGGCCATCTACACCAGAGATAAGTCTGGATAGACCAAGTGTAGCTTTTACCTCATGTCCATATGGACTGACTTAGTAGTGGTGTGTAGTCTATATGGACTTACCAATGCAAAAACAAGGCAATTATTTATTTCTTATTTTTTGGTTTTGTATGTAATAGGTAATATAGACACTGGGTCCTAGGGCTCCTATGTTCATATTGCCTCATAATGAACAAAAATAAAAATTTCTAATAAATAAGAATGTTGTCGCCAATTTAAAGTCTTCTTCACAAAATTCAAGAAAAATAATTAACTCTTAGATATGGACTCTAACTTGACCCCACTAGCTCATGGTGTAACAAAAAATGTGAGAAAAATAGCTGTCTATAGTAGGCTGAGGGCTCGAGCCCCAACATTAATGCTACTGGGGGTGCGAAGGGTAAAGCCCCCCACAGTATGGAGTCAAATTTTCAAAAAAATATATATATCAAAAGTAAATTAAAAATCAAAATTTTGAATTTTCTAAAATTTTTGCTATTTTGGGATAAAACGGCGTCATTTTGGTTCCCAAAATACCCATTTTGGCTTCCCCAAAAAGTCCGTTTAGAGCCAAAATAGCAGTTTTCACTTTTGCTAAAATGGCATCATTTTAGATGGCAGAGTCCCATGTGGACTCCAAAATAGGCTGCATAAAATGGTTGTTTCGCTAGCTAGAAAGGCCATTTCACCAAAATAGTCATTTGGTTGAGGCTAAAACAACTATTTTTTGTCTCAAAAATTGTGTATAAAAATTGAACCCCACATCAGTCCAAGGGGTTGACCTTCTCAGTAAGGCATACCTAAAGACACAAAAAAACAAATTCAAAACACTTTTTTTCTTATTTTAAAGTTATTTTTTTTCAAAGTTATTTTTTTGCTCTCTCTCAAGTTAGTTGAAAGATCATTCTTGAAGGCAATTATACATGGTAGGTCAACCAGTTCTTTGTTTCTTTTCTTCTTTTATTTCTTTTTTCCTTTTGAAACCGTCTGCTAATTAGATGTGGTGTCTTTTATTTTTTTCTTTATTGCCCATTTACTAGTTAAATGTGGAACCTTATTTAGGTACTCATCTACCAGTTAGATTAATACCCTTATTTTATTTGTCCATTATTAATGTTACATTCTTCTTTATTCTTTATTTAATTATTATTTATTCTCTTTTTTTCCATTTACTAGTTAAATGTGATGATTTAATACATGTGTTATTTATTATGTATTTAACTATTTCTTTTATTTCTTTTATTATTTATTTTTTCATAATGTTGATTCCATTTTTTTCTTTATACTAATATCACATTTTTGTTATGATACGAGTTGTTTGAGATCTAATGGGGTTTGACTAACCTCTATTTTCTCTTTTATCAAACACCTAGTGAAGTTAACCCTTTACTATTTTTCTCTTTTTATTTTGCTATTATTTTTATAATTTTGTTTCTATTTATTTTCTTTGTTTAATCTTTTTTTTTCTTCCTAATTTTCTCCTTTTGTTTTATCATTCTAGTTAGAATGTATTTTAGGCAATTTCAATATATTTTCATTTTCATTTAATTAAAATGTATTTTGGGTAATTTCCTTATAAATTTTACCATTTTGGGTTATGATGTATTTTAGGTAATTGCCATGTAATTTAATTTTTATTCTAAATATTTTCCTACATTTCCATGAATATTGTAATAAGTAGAAAATAGTTTTTACATGTTATAAAAATAACCAAATTGATTTCTACCTAATTAATTGATTTTCCTAATAAAATGAGTTTTGATTTTTCTTTAATAAAAGGCATAATGATAAAAT
>CANXYI012109612.1:0-13132 GCA_948208565.1 Hura crepitans
GTAGCATAATTGATTAATCATAATAACACATAGCATATGGTTAAAGTTCTGTATAAAGTGCGGTAACTTTGAAACTTTTATTTAGAAAATTTAAATTTGAATGTGTATATATATATATTGAGATAAATTAATTGAATCAAAATATTGTCAAAGTAATCTCTATGATAATTAATTAATTTATTTTGAAATATATAACCGCTTGCATGTATATAATTCATTTAAATATTGATTAGCCCAAAAGAAAATTAATACTTAGCATAATTGAATATGTACTTGCGGTAATAAACACATTAAAGATTCCCAAACCCACTAAAATCATTGATAAGAGTACCTCTGATGAATGAAGAAAAATGAAAAAGTGGAAAAAGTCTAATTGCATAAGTCTAATGGTCATTAAGCGTGTCATTCAACAAGCTTTTCGGGGCGCTATATCTGATCAGATAGAAACTGCTAAGGCTTTCCTTAAAGGCCTTGAGAAAAGGTTTGCTAAGAATGAAAAGGCTGAAACCAATACACTCTTAGCAAAACTTATCTCTATGAGGTACACAAGCAAAGAAAATAGGAGTACATTATGGAGATGTTTCATCTTGCTTCAAAATTAAAAGCACTCAAGTTGGACCTATCTAAAAACTTGTTAGTGCATTTGGTTTTGATATCTCTTCTGGCATAGTTCAATCAGTTTAAGGAAAGTTATAACTATCAAAAGGACTCCTAATCCCTTAATGAGTTCATTTTACATAATGTTCAGCAAGCGGAAAGATTGAAGCAAGAAAGAACACCTAGTGCTCACTTGGCATCCACCTCAAAGGATAAGAAGAAAGAAAATAAGAGAAAGAAGAATAAAGAAGTTGCGGATACAACACCACAAAAGAAATAACATAAAGAATCAACTCAGGATGGTTGTTTCTTCTGTGAAGCTGTAGGTCATAAGAAGAAGCAGTGTCCTATCACGCATGGGGTGCAAAGAAAGGTATGCTTCTTAATCTTATTTGTTCTGATGTTAATTTGAATTCAGTACCTAGACACACAAGATGGATATATTCTAGTGTAACAACTCACATTAGTGTGTCAACGGAGGGTTGCTAGAGTTACTGAAAGCCTAATGATGGTGAAAGGTACATCTATGTTGGTGATGGCAAGTCGGCAGAGGTTGAAGCAATTGGAACATTTAGATTATTATTAAGAACTAGTTATTGTTTGGATTTGATTGAGACTTTTGTTGTACTGTCTTTCAAATGGAACTTGATTTCTGTTTCAATATTGGACAAATTTGGTTATTGTTATTCACTTGGAAATTGAAAATTTAGTCTTTTTCAAAATTGAAATTTGGTTGGTTCTGGTTCTTTATTAAGCTACAATAATCTATATTTGCTAGATACAATTGCTTCATACAATGAATCATTGCACTTAATGCAATAGGTAAAAAGTGCATATTAACTAATGAGAATTCAGTTTCATTGTGGCATAAGAGACTAGGTCATATCCGCCAACGAAGAATTGAAAGACTTGTGTCCAATGTTATTTTCGATCTTCATGATTTCTTAGATTTTGATATGTGTGTAAATTGTATTTATGGGAAACAAAAATTGTATTTAGGGGAAACAAATAAACATTAGGAGATTTGGTGCCAACAGGAAATCAAACATCTTATAACTTATACACAAATATTTGTGGATCATTCCCTAAGACTTCTTGGAATGTTCAACAATTTTTTATAACGTTTATAGACAATTTTTCTCAATATAGCTACCTTTATCTCATTTGTGAGAAAATCACAATCATTGGATGTGTTTAAAAGTTATAAAACTAACGTTGAGAATCAACTCAGCAAAATGATTAATAGCATAAAATCTGACCGTGGTGGTAAATACTATGGTAGATATGACGAATCATGTGACCAACATCTAGGACCATTTGCAAAATCCCTAGAGGAATATGGTATTGTCCCACGTACATTATGCCAAATTCACCCACTATGAATGGCGTTGCTAAAAGACGAAACATAATGCTTAAGGACATGGTAAAGAGTATGATTGATAATTATACCTTACTTGAATCACTCTATGGAGAGGCATTAAAGACCATTGCATATCTACTCTATAGAGTTCTTGTGACACCTCTTATTAGATCCAGTCGGTGGACCCAAATAAGGGGTGTCACACAACTCAATTCCTAACTTACTTGGGTTATAAGTATGATGTGAAGTCAAGTAAGTTAGGAATTGAGTTGTGTGTCGCTCTTTATTTGAGTCCAGTGTTCGAATTAGATAAAAGGTGTCACAATTCTAACAAAAGCAACTAAAAAGACACCTTACAAGCTTTAGACAGATAAAAAGACTAGTCTAAAGCATCTTCATATTTAGGGATGTCCAGCTGAGATAAGGCCTTATAGGCCAAATGAGAAGAAACTAGACTCCAGAACTACCAGTTGTTATTTCATTGGATACTCTAAAAGGTTCAGGAGGGTTACAAATTTTATAATCTTGGAACTAAGTCAATTTTCGAGACAGATAATGCTCGGCTATTTGAGGATGTTAAGTTTGTGAGGGAAGAAAGAGCTAAGGACTTTGTCTTTAAAGAGGAATATGTAGATATTCCTTTGACTTCTATTGACACTAATCAGGAACAAGTTCTTATACCTGACATTTTCAAGAAGCAACTCTAGATCAAGATAATATTATTAAGTCTCTTATTCAACCTCAAGAAGTTGTTCTAAAAGAACAAACTCTACGGCCTCAAGAACCATTGTCATTAAGGAGATCCATTAAAGAAATGAGAAATGTAATTCGAGATGATTATATTGTATTTTTCTAAGAACATGATGACATTTGAGTGATGGAAAATGATCCAATCAATTTCCATTGAACCATAGAAAGTTCTAACTCTTAAAAGTGGATAGATGCCATGAATGAAGAGATAAATTTTATGCAGGACAATGATATGTTGGATCTTGTCCCATTGGCTGCAGGTGCAAAGCCCATTGGTTGTAAATGAATATTTAAAATCAAGAGGGATTCAAAGGGCAATGTGTACTAGTTGCTAAGGGCTTTACATATAAAGAAGGCATCGATTATAAAGAGACTCTCCCCGACTTCATCGAAAGACTCTTTCAGGATTATAATGGCTTTAGTAGCATACTTTGATCTTAAGCTACACTAGATGAATCTTAAGACTACGTTTCTCAATGGTGACATGGATGAGACAATTTATATAGTGCAACTAGAAAACTATGTGTCAAATGATGCAAAGTCAATTATTTGCATATTAAAGAAACCCATCTATGGGCTTAAGCAAGTGTCTCGACAATAGTATTACAAATTTCACCAAGTTATTCTCTTATGTTGATATGAATTTAGTTAATGATTGTATATACCACAAATTTAATGGGAGTAAGCATATTTTCTTGATTTTATATGTCGATGACATATTGCTTACCAACAATGATGTAGACTTATTGCATAAAACTAAGAGATTTTTATCAAAGAACTTTAAAAAGAAAGATCTTGGTGATGCAAGTTTTGTCTTAAGGATCCAAATACATCAGGATTGTTCTTGAGATATTCTTAAATTATCACAAAAGTTCTATCTTGAATAGGTTCTTACAAGATATGGCATGTAGGATTACAAACTAGGTAGTATCACTATGGCTAAAGGAGACAAGTTTAATCTTAGCTAGTGCCTTCAAAATGCTTTTGAGGAAAATAAAATGAAAAAGATTTCTTATGCTTTAGCAATAGGGAGTCTAATGTATGCTCAAGTTTGCATGTGTACAAACATTGCATACATGGTTGAAGTGTTGGGCAAATATCTTTTAAGCCACTCAGGAATAGATCATTGGAAAGCAGCCGAACGAGTCATGCGGTATTTGCAGAGAAGAAAACATTATAAGCTCGTAAACAAAAGGTCAAATAAGTTAGAGATCATTAGGTATTCAGACTCCAACTTCGCTAGATGCTAAGATAGCATGAAATCTACATTAAGCTATATTTATCTACTTGTTGGAGGAGCTATCTCTTGAAAGGGTGCTAAACAAACACTCATAGTTTCTTCCACCGTGGCAATTGAGTTTATAGCATGTTATGAGGAATCTAATCATAGAATATGGCTATGAAATTTTGTCACTAAGTTGCGAATTGTGGATGGAATTGAAAGATTGTTTAAGCTATTTTGTGACAATAAGTCTACAGTCTTGTATTCCAATAACAACAGGAGCTCGAGTAAATCAAAGCATACAGACATTAAGTTCCTTGTTATTAAAGAAAGAGTTCAAAGTGATCAGATGTCTATAAAGCATATTGAGACAAACTCTATGGTTGCGAATTTTACTAAGGGATTGCCACCCAAGGTCTATCATGAGCACACTGCTCATATGGGTGTCATGTCATTTGAGGATATTCAATTCTAGTGGGAGTTTGTAACTTTGTAATTTTGTTTTCTTTTATAGACACATTTTAGTTTATGGATATTTTAAGGATATTTTCTGTAGAAATAAAGTTTCTTTCAGTTATCTACACTTTAATTTTGGTATAGATTGATCTCACTAAAGTTTAAGATGTATCAATTGGAAATAGATATATTTAGATCACATTGCATGTAATTTCCATGCTACATATCCATACTTGATCGATGCCATTTGATTATGTTAATATACTTCATCAGGAATGGATTTTGCTTTGATGAATGTGACAAAAATCGTCTTGGTTCTATGTTAACATAATTGATGGATGAGATTGTTTGGGAATCCCATCAATTATAATACCAAGTTTTTTTTTTTTAGCTCATAAAGTTATATAATGACATGCAATTATAAAGTGATACACACACACATGCATTAAGGTTAATAATAATTTTATGTCATGGCTATTGTAAAAGGCTTGGCCCTAACATTAAAAGTAATCTAATTTGGTTAAAATTAATATGAGCTTAAATTATATCAGAAAGTATGAATTTTATATATGTGGTTACTCTGAATATAATTTCTAATGTTATGATGGGCCAAATTAAAAATAAGGGCAACATGTGTATCTATAAAAGAGTTATAGTTCCCAAATTATACTATATTTCTTTTTTGATATCTCATCGTTAGAAACGACAAAGTCTTCACTTCTTGATTGTGCGTATCAATTTAGAAGATCAAAACCACTTAATTAAGGAATTCAATCACTATTATGAATTCATGTACACTTTTCTAATTTTATAATGGGCCAAATTAAAAATAAGAGCAATGTGTAGTTATAAAAGGGTTATGATTCCTAAATTATACTACGATTCTTTTCAGATATCCCATTATTATAAATGACAGAGTTTCCACTTTTTCATCATACGTATCAATTTGGAAGAGCAATTAATTAATGAAGGAATTCAATCGCTATTACGGATTCAAGTATGCTTCCAAATCTAGCTTTGTTTTTTTTAATGATTTGATATTATTGATTTTGACTAATTAAAATCTAGTTCATTTTATTTTTACTATGCTTAATGTTTAATAATATTTCTCACTTTTCAACTATTAATTTATAAAAAAAGAATGATTTAACAATTAAAAATTAAAAAATATATAGTATACTCACTTGTTAAACTTAGATTAAATTTATAGTATACTCACTCGCTGATTATTATTTTAAATGGTTAAAAAATAATAATTAATAATTAAAAAGGGGGCGCACAGTTGGGTTCTTAGAACTCGCCAAGTTATTTCAGAAACCTACGTTGTCCGGCTTTTAGTCTCAATAATTTTACACAGGCTTTCAATAATGTAGGCAAAATTATTAAATTTTTGTTTTACTAAAATAGAGGGACTCTCCGTCATTTAAAAAAAAAAGAAAAGGGAAAATAGAGGGACTCTAATGTCCATGCAGGTCTGATGGATCCCACACGTTTGCGAGTAAAATTTTACTTATTAAATTGTATTTAGTCCTAATTAAAATTATATATTCAATTTAATATTTTATAAAATTAACATATTGTTTTATAAATTGATCTAAATGTATAGAATTGATTTACTTTACGCATTTAATTTTTTCGAAGTATTAAATTTATGACCTCTAAAATTGAGAGTGGAACAATACCATCTATTTTCAAATAAAATATTACTTAAAAAATTACAGAATTTATTTTTATTAAACATTATATAATTTAGTTTAATATTTTAAAAATTTGCAGATTTATATGTAAATTAACCTAAAGAGTAATCTTGAATCGATCCATTTGATCATTTTTAAATAAATATTAACTTTAGTTTTAATTCAATAAGTAAAAAGAAAAAACCCACTCTTGAGTTGTCAAACTTTCACCTTTTTTTACATTGAATTTTTATACTAAAATTTTTTTACATGTAGTCATTTTATTTTCATGTTGATTATATCAAATCTTTATTTACTCTAATGTCCTCGCAGGTCTGATGGATCCCACGCGTTTGCGAGTAAAATTTTACTTATTAAATTGTATATTTGGTCCTAATTAAATTATATATTCAATTTAATATTTTATAAAATTAACATATTGTTTTATAAATTGATCTAAATGTATAGAATTAATTTATTTTACACGTTTAATTTTTTTTGAAGTATTAAATTTATGACGAAAGTTAATGAAAATTTTTTAAATTTAAATTACATTAAGCAATTGAAATTTAAGTGTTTAAAAATTGCTATTATTACTTCAATTTTTTTATAGAAAATGATCTTTAGGCATCCTTTTTATTATGTAATCTAGGTAAAATTGCACAACTTTTAAAGGATGTGAATTACGGATCTCTTATATGACTTTTTAACTCAATTTATCTAACATGATGCATAGACAATTTTAATAAGACACGCTAAATAAAGATTTAATATAATTAAAATTAAAAATAAAACGACTTAATATTGAAAAATTTTAATACAAAAATTTAATATAGAAAAACATAAAAGCTTAGGGACCCAAAAATATGGTTTGCCTAAATAAAAATTATAAACAAGCCACACGTATCAACCTATAATCCAAACTATATCAAAACTTTTGCTGGTCAAGTGAACCGTGTTATAAATAAATTATTAATGAGTTGAATGAGATTTAAGTCAATATTTTATAGACAAAATTGGTTAGGTTTCATAGATAGATTCAAAATTTGAGGGAGCGATTAGACACACCAGTATATTTGGTACATTACAAAACTTATTGTTGGATACATAGTCTTTAAAATTCACTGTTAATTATTAAATAATAATAATTGATCAAATTTTAAAAATTGCATATTTAACATTGAGAAATATGCCGTAATACACCAAATATACTAATATACCAAATCTACAGTTCAAAATTTGACATCTATTAATTAATAAATAAATTATTTTTTTTATTTAAATCATATTTGTTTAGAAATTTATATATTAAAATAGTGATCGAATATAAAATATTTTTGAAACCAAGATGTAATTCTTTTAGGTCGTTAAATTTTCATGTAAATAAAAAAAACTAAATATCTAATTCTTTATGACTGAATTTATAAATTTTTATGTAATTATTAATTTAATTACAAAATAGTAAAAATATTTAACACAAAAATTTTAAGAACTAAATATGTAAATTTATAGGATTAAAAGTATATTTTTCCAAGTTAAAAGTAACATATGCTTCGAGACGACATTCCTTTATTTATTTATTTCAAATTATAATTTACCATTGGTGTGCGTTATTTTGTTAAATGTCAGTATCTATTTGATATATTATAAATTATGACAAATAAACCGTTAATTCAAATAGTTCAATATCTATTTTTTTAATTAAAATTTTAAATTTGAATTTTTTAATAAAAAATCAACTCTAAAAAAATTTTATCCTTATAATAAGTAAAATCCACGTGAACCAAATTTTGATTAAAAAAAAAAAAGAAAATTCTTATCTTTTGAAAGACAATATGATGATAAATATACTGTGACTAAAAAGATTTTATATTCGAGGCCATATTTTCCTCCCTCTATAAATAACTTCAATTTTTTTTTATTTGCTAACATACCCTTAGTTTAATTATTTTTTTTATTTGCAGGAGATTTACTTTGTTGACACCTTGTGTTTAGTACCATTGAAGTTATAATGAAAACTTTGGATGTCTCTAGTTAAAAAAAAAAAAAAAGTATAACATTTAGCATATAAAATTTTCATTAATACTCATAAATAATTATTTATTCTTTAATATTAATCATTATCATGCAAGGAAAGGAACGTCAGATCTATCATAAGAAAATGAAGACATAAAATTTTATCAAAAGAAAAAGAGGATGAAGCCATAACATGATAATGAAAGATTGTTATGAAATGTGAACACACATAAAGTTATTTTAGTGATATCTTAATAGGACCGGCACTTGAGAATTGACCTTTAGCTTTACTGGTCTGAAAGGCCACAAGGGCGCCACCTAGCACCAGAGTTGTATAATAAAATAATGGACTTTTAAAAGAAAGATTGTCGCGCGACAGTACTTCAAGCCATTAGATCTTAACCACGAGGCAAGGAGTGCAAAACATCATTTAAATTTTTGTCCTTTTGTGGCTTTTATTGCGCAAAATCAAAGGCTGAAACCATTAATGTCCGTGCGTTGCGGAAGAAAATAAATCAATTATTTTCCATACAGCAATTGAAAAGTTTGGCTTAATTTTCTAATAACCTTTTATACGTATCAAATACTTAGAAAAGTTTAGTACATGCATACCTTTACTTGTTTGATACAAATACTAGTAGATATTATTCGCATGTCAATTAGTTCATAACTTCTACTGGGTTAGTATATTTCTTGTGCAAGCTTCACCTAAAAGATTTTATTCTTGTTACTCGCGTATAAAAATCTCCATTAATAGGTATTAGAAAATTTTCCTTTCGATTGTTTTGATCGAGCTGTTTGAAAAAAAAAAAAAAAAGAATTGCAATTAAATTTGTACTCTTTTTCTTTTTTTTTGGGCACTAAAACTTTTTTTCGTCTATAAATATTGTTTCCTTTTTCCTTTTTTTTTTGTTTTCTTTTTTCATTCGTTTCAGAAATTGGTTGAAACCTTGATTATAATTTCTGGATTCCATCGATTCTTTCTATTATTTTTTTATTCTATTAGACTAGTGTAATTGAAATTTTACTACACGCAATAAGATTAACACGGCCCTGTTTAATGAGCTTATGAATACCAACTTAATATAAATTATAACTAATAAATTATTAAAATTCTTGAAATAACTGAATAAGAACTTTTTATTTCATATTTATAAAATTTGATATGCTAAATTGCTTTTCTGATTTTTCTTTTTTTTTTTTTTTTACAATTACTTTTCTTGACATGCCTAAAACATAAATTTTATATTTCCAACTTTTATTTTTTGGCACTATCTTGGACGGACAACATCAAATCAACAGAAAATGAAACAAATATTCAAACTGCGTCAAGAATAAAAAAAAATGGGAAAAGGATAAAGAAAGAAAAAGGTTGATCTCTGCCGCGTATTCAGAGAAGCCACGAAATCTATATTTTTAAACGACAGAAATAAATAATAGAAGCCTGCCCTACAGTAATTACTAAGATATTGAAACCCTTTTCTAGATTCTGACCGAGTTTTATATCTCTTTTGACCAATATTATTTAAACCGAATCAAAAATGAAATCAAACAGTCAACTAATTTACCACAATACTGGTTTAATAAATTTAATTTAAATTTTTATTTTTTAAATAAAATTATTTATAAAAAAGTTTAACAACTTAATACGAGTAATATCAGTTAAATAAATTGTATAAAAATAATAAAATAAATGATTGATATATATAAAAATAAATTTAATAATAATAATATAATAAATTATAATAAAATTATTATTAAAAATATAAATATTAAAAGTTTAATAATTTAAAAAAAATAAAAGTGTAGATATTAGAATTTATATATATAATAAAATTTAGAAAAAAATTCAATGATAAAATTAAAATATTTTTATTTTATTTAATATAATTATTTATGATTTCTTATGCTTAATTAAATAAATTTATTAAAAATATTTAAGTTTAAAATAATTTAATTATCTATTAATTAAAATAAAATTAATTGAATAAATTTTATTATTAATATTCTGAAATGGCCATAAATCATAAAAATAGCTAAAAATTACTAAAAGAAAAAATTAAAATCTAAAATAATGTAAATTAAAAAAGAAAAAAAAGTAAAATTATAAAATTTTTTGTTGGTTTAATCCAATTTTTTGGATTCATCATTCAAACTAATTTGATTCGAATTAGATCGGACTAACTTTTAAATCATGATTGAGCTATTCTAATTGATCTGCTTTTAATACCTATGCTTTTAACATAATATATGTGGAAATGTGTTGGTAAAATATAATATTTTAACCCAACGAGGATGATTTCCAGATCAGTACCGATATGTATATATCATTGAACTAGGATCCCGAGCATAACTTTCTCTAAGGAATAAGTTTGAAATTTCTAAGAAATAAAAAGATGCACAGTGAGTAGCAAAAAAAAAAAAATGCACAAATGAAAAATTGAGACGCGTGAAAAAGACTCCCTCAGATCAGCAATGGAGCAATTAATTAGTCATGATTAAATAACTAATTATGAATTATCATTTAGCGAAGGTATTATGAAGTGTGATAAGGATTAACCTGCAACTCAGTGGTAACCGGATACTCATCCATATCAACGTAGTTCTTGTTGATGGCGGCCATGATAAGCTTATCGCACTCAGGTTCCATCCAAGTGGTCACAAATGAAGCAAGATTAAGCCTGGGATTTCCGTCTAGCATAAGCTCATCATTGATGATCTGGTAAGCTGCTTCCTTGGGGATCGAGTTCTCCGGCATCTTGAACCTGAGAATCGAAAAAGAACACTTTGATCGCCGCCGTGGAGACAATAAAGATGATCGTTTATAAGTGATATAAGAATGGAGAAAATAGAAATGGTTTGTTAGTTACCGGGGAAGTGAAGCTCGAACGTATCGGGAAGCGAAGGTTGAGTGGACGGATACGTCGGATTCCGATGCGGCCTTGGAGAGAACCATAGTGAAGAGAGAGAGAGAGAGAGTGTATATCTGGAAGAGAGGAATAGGTAGAAGAAAGTCCTGGTGGCACTATTTATAAAACTCGAATTATGTTTGGAGATGAGGAAAGTCGTCTGGAATTGGAAAGAAGCCCGCGGCCCACCCCAAACCAAAAATGTCTACTGCTGCCTCAAATTTCGACTTTTTCTATTTCATCCCACTTTCTTATTTTGTGCTGATTAATTATTTTTATTGAGCTTAGTATTTGGAGTTTTAGCTCTAATTTTAACTGTTCAAATTTTTTAAGTGAATTAAAATAAAAATATTATTAAAATAATTTGTGCCATTTAATTTCATTGAATTGAAAACCGGATACTCACTCATATTTAGTATAAATTAATAGATTTTTTTTACAAGTTATTGTAAAATATGCATTTATAATTTATAGTTTAAAGTATCAATGAAGAAAATCATTTTGTTCTTTTGTTAACCATAGAAATGTATGTATATAACTATATATATCAATATGTTATCTACAAGACTACAATATAATCATTTTCTATCATGTTATAATATGTTATGAAAATATATCAAATTTCTTAAACTTCTATTTTCATACTTACAGAATCTTAATTAATAATATTAACAAAAGTAAAAACTAATTGCCGGAAAATTAATTGGCAGATAAATTTAAAAAAAAATTGAGAAAAAACAGGCTCTCTTTCTATAGTTATTACAGAAGTCAATTTCTTATTTTCTAGATATTGAACAAAAATGCTAATTGAAATTTTTAGGCCTTTAGAAATCTAAACCACAAGATAAATTAGCTATGGATCATTTCTACATCATCGAAGGAAATTTATATCTTTTCAAGCCAATTAAGAAGCATTTGATTGAATAAGAAAAAAAAAATGCGAGTTTATAGTGGTGATCAAGAAGTAAAGAGAAGAAAAGAAATTGGCTTTTTTACCGCCCTTTTTATTGCTGTGCTTTTTGTAAATTAATTGGGACGAGGGAAAGCTTGTTGATTTATTGAAGGAGACGATACTTGATTATTATTATTATTATTATTATTATTATTATTATTATAGTTTTAGTTTTTTTTTTCAATACTGAAGTGGAGTTGGTCATATAAAAATCAAAATAAAACTAATTTGAGAGATGTTAGTAATATAATTGTCTGTTTAAATATTTTGAATTTTTGAAAGGATTAAAATATATTTTTCTTCAAATTAAGAAATCGAGACATTAATTTTAATTAGCAAAAGTGCACGTACATGACACGTATTTAATTTTTTTAAATAATTTAATATATATTTTATTTGATTCTTTATTTTTAACAAATATTTATTATATTCAATAAAATACCTTTTGATAGTATGATATATAATTGCTCATAAAAAATATATTATTTATTTATATATAGAATTTTTAATTTAAAATAAAAATTTAAATATTCTACTTAATAATTTAAATAAGTAAATATATAATAATTTAAATTTTTTTGAATAAATTTAATAATTTAAATAGATATATTTTATTTAATAAAAAATATTACAAATATACTATTTAAGATTATATTAAATTAATTCAGTTGTATTTTTCTATTTAGAAATATTTATATTTAGTATATAAATTTTTTATTTAATAATATACTTTTCAATTAAATAAAATTTTTATTTTTAATAATAAATAAATACAATAATAAGAATATTTTAATTAAAAAATTCACATATACGTTATACTTTTATAAGTAATATAAATTATTTATTTACCATATCAGTTAAATATGTATGCCATGAAAGCGAATACAATAAGGGCTTATAAAAAATTATATTTTGTGAATTGTAAAAGCTTTATCTTTTTTTTTGAAGATTTTGTTTTTTTAAGAGAGAAAAATAATTATATAAATGTTTCTAGGGAAAAGCAACTCCCATAGCATAGCAATAATCAACACAATGTGACCAAAAGCCAAATTAGCAAGAAAATTTGTCCATGAGTTTGCTTCCATGTACTAATATTTGATGTGATATTTCTTATCCGGCTTGATGGTCGGTTGGTTGCTTGACACGATTAAGGTGTATAATACATTAAATGCTATCCACACTTATTAAATAAAT
>CANXYI012109741.1:0-10181 GCA_948208565.1 Hura crepitans
ACTATTGAGTTTATACTTAGCATGTCCTTGTTCTGATGCACAGGTTATAAATAATAGTAGCTGTCCAGCCTCAGTGTGTGCAGTGTAGCTGATCAACCTTCAAAGGTATACTTCTCTATCTATTTTGTATGTGTAGAGGTAGGGCACTCTTGTATAAAGGGTGTGGGGCCTAAGATGTCAAAATGACTAGACATATATTTTGGGATACCATAGTCTGTAAATGATAAACTAATACTAGCAAATGAATACTTATGTATATATACATGTATGTATGTTTGTATATTTACATGTTTGACTTATTTGGGTCTAAGACCCTGTGCTTGTGTGCTGTATGTAATGACTTGGATGATTGATTGGGGGATCATATGGGGTCTAGGAGATGGCTACAATGTTGAGAATTGATATAGAAGTGTTTTAAACAGGTTTAAAAATTTTGGTTTTTCACCCAGATAATCGTTATGCTACCTAAATTTTTGTAAGCTAAACTTTTGTCCTATAAAATGATTTTATTAGTTAGTTATAGCCAATATGAGATCAATGTGGGATGATAACAATAAAATAACTAGAAAATATCACCAAGATAGTCAAGGTTACAAGTGTTAAGTGAATGACTACTGAGGTAGAAAAAGGATGGGTAACCTACGGGAAGTAGCATCACCTATTAGGTTCCTTTAGGAATCGGGCAGAGGGTGTGACAAAATTACTAATCATAATCTCATTATCAAGTATCTGTGACACTAAACATCGATCTAGTGCCCGTGCAATGCAAATGTAAAAATGTTTAGACCCTAGATCTATAAGTGCTAAAGCAAGTAAATTAATGAGTTAGAAAGTACCCCTAAAGCAAGTAAATTAATGAGTTAGAAAGTACCCGCTATCACATCTAGTGCATCAACTTCTTCTCTAGCTCTAATGGCATATTGCCTAGTTTTGGTGCTCCGCTTTCTAACTTATCCCTCTAACTACCCCTATCTCGGTCTCCTGTATCCTTCTTATCTCTCTTATAAGCCAAATCTACTAGTTTTTTCAAACAATTTCTATACATATGGCCCTTGGATCCACATCTACAACATACTCTTGACATGGTCTTCCAACATGTGCCTCTATGTCTCCTGCCAAAATGCTCACATTGAGGTGCTAGTGCACTTCTAGCTGTATGGCTTGGGGTACCTATGGTTTAAGTCTATTGTATGGACTAAACTCTTGATCCTTGACCTAACTTTTATATGTAGTCCTATTTCTAACTCGGTTGTTGCTTTAACTAATCACCCTTTAGTTTCTTATCCATTACAAAGGCTGAACTAGCTTGCCCTTACCCAAATGACATTTTACTCTAGAAGTTATCTCATTTCTCTCTCATCTTTTAAATCTCTTCAGTTGTGTGGCAAGCTGTAACCAAATTCCCTTATCATCATAGGAGCTACTTGAAGCATTATATCAAGATTAAGCCCCTTCCCAAACTGCTTACATCAGTCCTTTTTGGTAGAAACCATCTCCTTCGCATACCAGTTAAGCCTTGCAAAGTCTTTCTCATATTTTGATATGGACCTCTATCTCTATCTCAAGTCCACAAACTTTTGCCTCTTTTGGTCTAGGTAATGCTCGATTAAGTAATTTTTCTTGAACTCTTTAAGGAAAAACTCCCAAGATAAGTCTTCATTTGCCTTATGTTCTGTAATAATCTCCCACCACTTAAAGGTTTTATCTTCAGAAAAAAGAAGTTATATAACTCACATACTCCTCTGAAGTACAACTCAACTACTATATAATCCTTATGGTTGTGTCTAACCAATATTCTGCACTATGAGATCCATTAAACTCCTCTCCCTTGAAGTCCTTAGCCCTACTCTTCTTGAACCTCTCAAGGTATGTTTTCTAAAGAGCCTGAGATTCTGACTGAACTGATGGAGGTAGAGTAGGATTGATGGTAGCAACATCAACAGCAACAGTCAAAGCAGCAGTCATTTGTCTTACTGATTCTACCATTTACTCTAACTAAACAAGTTGAACTTGTGGTCCATGAGCTATATGCCCAGCATCACTCGAAGAAAATGTCTCAGCCCTAGCGGCCTCCTGACCTACTATAGTTGAAGTATGGCTCTTGACTTCCTCTTTACCTTGTGGTGTAGATTGACTCATCCTCAAATTTATAGGAAAAGAAATAGATTATAAGCCCTAATAGGTAAAATTATGTGATGTACACAATTTAGATATTAAGGTACTCTTATGAAATTCATATATGCTAAGGAATGCTTAAACTGGAGCTTTGATATCATCAAATGTGACACACCTTACCCAGTTTAATCGCCGGACTCAAATGAGAAGCAACACAAAAATCGATATCTGAACCACTCTTATAGAAAACCATATAAATTAAAACATTATTATTTAAGATTGAAACATACTTCTCATGCACGAGGTTATAAAAAAACGGATTATCAAAAACAATTTTCCAGGGTATACTATTAGGGTCTTTGCGGCAAAATTTCAGTAGCATAATGGTTGTACCTAGCACTATTCTAAATAGTAACCTACATAAAAATAACACTTCTAAAATATCATAACACAACACACCATTATCTGGGTCCATCTAACCCTCTAAACTTAACTCAATCAACTCAACTCAACTTTCTTCAAGCATACATAAGGAAGAGATATCATACAAGTCATGCATCATCATGCATACTTATATAATCAAAATATAAAATGATGTTAAAGAGTTACAAAAACATTTACATCATAGATTAGACCCAATCCCTCAATTACACAAGAGTACCACTATATGAGTACATCACAAATTATACAAAAGAAAAGAAAAAATACCAAAAGATTATTCTCTTGATCAACTTGCTCATATATTAAGGCTTTGACTCTAACCTGAATCTTTAATCTATACATCACAAAATAAAATGATGCACTAAGAGAATGCTTAGTGGAGTATTCATCATAATATATGTGTAACCACATGCTCATTATAGATTAATATCAATTTCATAGAATGAATATTGCCTTACAAGCATGCATATGCAAAGCATAGTAAAATGATGTATAAATGCATAAGCCAAACTCAACAAGATCACAATAATATCTCATGACAAAATACATATTTCCAATTTAAGCTTTATTACTCATAATTACATCATTTCTAGAACTTTTTTTTTCTTAACTTTTATTCTTAATGTTTAAGTTATGCACATACCTAAAAGATAACTATCCAAACTAGATAACAAAAATAAATGTTCTTAAAGGCCATAATCGACCTAAAGATCACATTTAGACCCAAAGGTCATATCTGTGCTTGGAGGCTGACATCGACTTAAAGATTATACATAGACCTGAAGGTCAAAACTATTCTCAGAGGCTGAGATTGCACCTAAAGGTACGTAAGCAGCTACATTAAATCCCTAGTTGACTAGTCAACCTATCTAATTAGGTTGTCTAATTATATGGGGCAACATCAAACATATTAGTTTCACCTTCTTAAACTTTATTTAGAGCATCTTTATAGTTACTTAAAGTTCATTAATTATGCTTAACCATTTTACATACTCATACATGAACAAATTCATATCATCATATCAAGACCACATTACTAGCTTATTTTTACTTGATATTTGCTTAAAGCACTAAAACTCATCTTGTTAGGCCATTGGACCATAATAATACCTACACATAAATATATTTCTTACTTGTCCCATAAGGTCACTCATAAGAGGAAGCACTATCACATAATCATCTTGATGACTTTAAAACCTCATTCCAATAATTGTATTATACTCACATTTACATAATGCTTTCATAACATACAAGTCATCTCAAGGCTTTATTTTATCAATGGAACAAGTAAGAACTTTTACCCCTTTATGCATGATCCATACACATAACAAATAACAGATATATTTTTGCCAACATCATCACTAACAAAAATTGAAACTCATACTTAATATCATAATTCCATATCATTATCACACATCAGTGTTCTCCAATGTAACATATTTAAGCATCATACATGGTAGGAATTAAACATATTATCACACACCTACACTATAGACACCTCACTTTTTAGCCTACGATGATAACTAGAGATAGGCTTAAGTAATAAGGCAAGCAACCTAGAAACTAAGTCCGCACGAACTAATATAGAACAAGTCTACCTAGACTTAATGTTATGAGGTCTGCACCGTAGCAAGCCTAGACCAGTTGAGCCCAAAGCCTAAGATCCGCATGGATTAAAACTATCCTGGTTAAAGCCTATGGACCAATAGGAGAGCCCATAACCTAAGTCCGTATGGACTAAGTCATACAAGTCTACATGGACTTGCCAACGTGAAAGCTTTTATATGCATAAGATGCCTATCTAGACTTTATCTCCTAATCCTAGAAGGACTCTATCACTTCTAGACAGGAGACTCTTAAGCCTAAGCCTATAAATACCCTTCCTAAAAAAAGGAAAGGGTGACTCAGAGGAGGCAATTTTGAGAGCCTAAACCCACTGTTCATGAGTCCAAGAGTGGACTCCAACTAGGAATCACTCTACTAGCCTTATTAGTGCACACCTAAATTTTATTCTTCCAAAAACCCTACCTTTTGCTTTGTTGCTTGAAGTCCACTTACAAGGGTAAGATCTAAGGCCTTCTATTATGCATCTATAGTATTTTTGTGGACCTAGGATCTCTAAGGATTGATAACAAGTGAGGTGATTCTATGTAATCCTCACTTTGATCATCGGAGTAAGTCATCATTTTAAGTTATTTCATGTTGTATAATTGACTGTTCTCATGTTACAACTATTCTGATATTTTTGTCCTAATTGCATGAACCTATCTATGAGTATGATAAAGTCCGCACAGACTTATTTATTAGTATGTGTATGATTGGTCATTCGCATAGATTTATATTCGATAACAGCATCCTATTTGTCTTATTTATCATGTTCGAATATATTTTGTTTACCATATTGACATAATTCTATGATGTTATCATGTTGTACAATTATTCCATTTAATAATATCCATATTGTTGACTATACTGAAATTGCTATAAAGTCTACACGAACTCCCTCTCATGAGGAATGTAGTTCATACGGATGATCTTGTCTCATTCTTATATGTTCCGTTATGTAGTCCACATGGACTCCCTATCACGAGGAATATAGTCCACACAGACATTTACTTTGGATTCTAGTTTTCACATGTATTTGTATTATTTGTCCTCTTTATAAATCCTTATTTGGTATCATTAACCTTTTCCTTTGAGTTGTATGCAAGTGACCCTTCTCACTAGAATGGAGATCTAGACGAACATAATAACCCTTATAAGTTGTAGTCTGCGCAGACACTTGTTAATGCTTCACATAGTCCACATAGACTTAACATCACACAAGCGAGACTAGCTTTATGTTATAGACTATTTCCTTTGGTTTTGTACTATTTCTATTTCATTGCTTATTTTTAGGCTGTAATAGGTAGTTAACAACTCATTTTACATGCCAAAGCATAAATCTCGTGCTAAAATGGTTTTCTATCTAATTAAATAGTGTTTTCTAATAAATATGGTTTTAAGTTTTCTATAATCAAAAGTCACAAGAAAAATGTATTTTAATAAAGGTCAATCTCCTAGAGATGGGAGTTGGGCAATTACTACCAATTCCTACAGAATTATGAATAATTGTCAAGTTAAATAACAACTAATGAGTAACTCAATTTCTAGATGTACAATATACTTGTTGTATGCTTTAAATACTGCAATTTACTCTAAGTAAAAAGGTGACATAACTGTTTTAAACAAAATGCATGCTTGCTTGATACGGGATTGATAAATGTTATAATATACAAAGAAGGCATATTATTAAGGCATAAATAAGATTTGAATTCTAAACCTTTTTGGTACAGAATATCATTGGTCCTAGTATAAAGGCCAGGTGGTGACTCCCAAACACTAAACTACTCTCGTCCTCGATAAAACTATATATTTTCTCTATAGTGGCGACTCCGTTGGGGGTTGAGAATCTCAATCTAAAAGTGCCCAAATAATATGCCATTTAATATTCTAATTTTTATCAATCCTATGCATTACACTCTATATATAAATTGTGTCCCTTTTACCATGGATGGTTTTGTGAACCATGACTCCATTTTCATTCAAGAATAGAGAAGTTTTAGTATATCCATCACTCACAAGCCTCATGCCTTTGGGTATATGAATCGGTCATTATTATCCTTGATTGGAAAGACACATTAAGAAGGACCTCCATTTGTGGGAGCCATAAGCCTTTTGACCAAACCATGAACCCAAATAGTCAAGCTTAGCAACTTTCCTTAGGTTGTATGACCCTTAAAGCTTGTGATTGCATTATGATTGCTATGGGGGCCTATTGCATTTAACTTTATTTGAAATGGGGCCAAGACCATTATGCTTTTTATCTGGAATGGGCTCAACCTAATTTCACCTCAAAGGAGACTTAAATGTTATAGGCCATTATTCTTGCATGCACCTTAAATACGAGAGGTCATTGGGCCTAATTAAGCCCATAATCGAACCTATGCATCCCCCAATGATGCCTAGGTAAACCTACCTAGGATGAATGAGTAAGACCAACTAATAACAAGAGTACCATGCTATGCAAACACATACATCTGCATGCTCATTCATCATTCACTCTTTAACCACACATGCTTAAATGCCCTCCATGGCAAATTCACATTTCACCCAAGCCTTGGCCTCACCATTGTTTGCCTTAACTCAACTTACTTCTTAATAGCTTCCCTAGCCTTTCCATTACCTTAACTTGACCTCTTTCTTTAGGAGACATCTTATTCTCATTACGCCAACCTAGCCTACAACTTCACTCTTTCTTCTCAAACCCAGCTTTTCTTATGATAAGTCTGAAAAGAGAATGATCCCAATAACAAACATATATTACTCATGCATTTAGAAACATTGTCACATATACATCACAAACAATAGGTTTACTCACTCACACTCATTTACACATCCATTTTAGGAAAAATTACCCATTTTGCTTGTTGGTATGTTTGCCTTCATTCATACATCCATCATAAAAGGTCATTCATTCATCATAGCAAAAAAAAATATACCATCATTCAATATGTATCTGCCTTTACCATTCATACATCATAAGAGACAATTCATTCATTCAATCATCTAGGAAAAAGTCATAGTCATGTCTTACATACATTTACTATTCACTTAGATTCCTCATTCATTTAGGAGAAAATGAGCAAAACACATGCATCACTACATCCACTACTCAGTCAAAAACATACCTTGATGCATTCCTTCATCAAGAAAAAATTAGGAACTAATTTACATATCACTCGTTCATCACCAAATTCATCCACCCGCAATTATCCAAGTAAGCACATAGTCAATAGACACATATCCAACCATTCATGACATTGAATCACTCTATCACCACATTTATTTACTAGAGTCATCTCATTCACCACATTTATCCACCACCTTCATGATTTCATACTCATCCATAGGCTAGAGGGCGTTCATTCATTAAAGTCATGTCATTCATCACTTTTATGGTTTCATGTTCATTCATCCAAGATAGGATAGAATACATTCATTCATCTAAGAGAAAACCAATCACCAGACGCATTCATACACTTGCACATGTATCAGTTCATTCATCCATATGCTTTAGGCATACCACTCATTAGGTTTACGAGTATAAGCATCTTATTAGGCATCAGTCACATTACTAAAAGACGCAAAAGAAAAATAACATGCACATGCATCATTTAGAATAGAGTCACATTCCCCCATGCATTATTAAAAAAGGTTCATCCTTCTAGTTGTCTAAGAACTAAACAAAAACTTATCCATGTAGGGCACTACATTCAGTTATGCAGGCTCACATGCATTAGCCACATATCTGTTACATTTAAGCCTTTAACTCATTACATCACACACAACACATGTGCACATGATGTCACACACATACTTGCACGATAATGTCCTTAACACTAGATATGGTTTAAACCATTGCTTCAGACCTATCACCAGATTTGATTCGGTCTATAACATTAGACTATTGCTCAAGACTCATCACCAGATTCGGTTCAATCCACAACATCAGACTATTGCTTAAGACTTATCACTAAATTCAGTTTGGTCAGCATACTTTAGACTTATCACAAGATTCAATTCGATTAACTTACTCAAACCTATCACCAAGTTTGATTCGATCAGCATCTCTAAACTCATCACCAAATTTGGTTCGGTCAACTCTTTTAGACTTATCACCAGATTTGGTTTGATCCATTTATAACTTACCAACTTGAAGGCAAATAGGCACCTATATTCAGTGTAGTTTATCTTCACCTAGAGGCAAATAGGCATGTATATTTAGTGTAATTTTCTTCAGCTTCAATTCAAATCGTTTAAAGGTAAACAAGCGCCCATATTCGGTATAGTTTATCTTCACCTGGAGGTAAACATACACCTACATTCGATAGTTTTCTTCAGCTTTAATTTAAATCATGCAAAGGCAAACAGGCACCCTTATTCGGTGTAGTTTATCTACACCTAGAGGCTAACAGGCACCCGTATTCGATGTAGTTTTCTTCAGTTTAACATCTTAAAATTCCTTTAAAAGTAAATAGGTACTCGTATTCAATGTAGTTTATCTTCACCTAAGGGCAAACAGGCACCTGCATTCGGTGTAGTTTTCTTCAATTCAACATCTTAAAATTCCCTTGAAGGTGAACTAGCACCCGTATTTAATGTAGTTTATCTTTACCTAGAGGCGAACAGGTACTTGCATTCGGTGTAGTTTTCTTTAGCTTCAATTTAAACCATCTAAAGGCAAATAGGCACCCATATTTAGTGTAGTTTATCTTCACCTAGAGGTGAATAGGCACCCGTATTCAGTGTAATTTTCTTTAGCTTCAACACAAATCATCTGAAGGCAACACAGGCACCCATATTCAAAGTAGTTTATCTTCACCTGAAGGTGAGCAAGCATCTGTATTCGATTTAGCTCACTTTCAAACCTTATCTAGAAACATCAGAGCAAAAACATGTTCTGATCTAGTTAGATTTTCACTTCACTCGAGGATAAGCAAGCACCTATATTAAGTGTAGTTTTCTTTACAATATCAATTCTTTTTCAAAGGAAAAATATAACTCAAGTCTAGTAAGCTTTTCAATGATTCAAAGGTAGGCATCCGTATTCAATGTAGCTTCATGCCAAGTAAGTATACCCTCAGGTAAGTATTTCTAACTCAGGTACTTTGTTGTGCATTGTTGCTTTGACATTTCACAGCACACACCAAAATGAGGGCAACTATAAATGCCTCACTTTTTGGCCTATGATGATAACCAAATACAGGCTCAAGCAATAAGGCAACCAACTTGGAAACTAAGTCCACACAGACTAATATGGCATAAGTCTCCTATACTTGATGTTATGAGGTCCGCACCATAACAAGCCTAGACCAGTTAAGCCCAAAGCCTAAGATCCAATTCCAATATCAATGGCTTATTTAGAATATTTAAGTATCAGGTTGTATAAATCCTAAAATTTTTTGTACAAAAATGAATTACTTTATAGTTCAGCTTTGCCTACATCATTATTCATGTGACACTACTGAAAAATCTTAACTATCATTTTTAACCATCTAAATGACTTTTTTTCACTCTAAATTTTATCAAAAATTATATTATGATTAATACTTCCATTCAATAATATTAGTGTGACCTGAGTTTCAAGAAATACTATTCACATCTCAAGAACTACTATTCATAAGTTGGGATTTTCGAGACGTTACATGTACAAAGGCTTAAATGAGTATAAAATGTGATGTTATTTGAATTATGAGTGAGTGAATCTACTAAGGCATGAACATGGTATGTATTATTAGCTTAATGTACAATGAAAGAGCTAAGATAGTTATAATAGCCCCCTTGGCCGAATATATGACCATGGCATAATATAATTGCATACTTGAGACAAATTGATTTGTATGCATGAAATTTGGTTATAACATATTCAAATGCTTAAATATGGGTTTAAGAATATGTAGCTTGTCAAAAGCTTGTATAGAATGACTAACACATGAAAATTGTAATGCTAAGACTAGCTAGAGACATTATGTATATTTCATGCAAAGAGCATGAGATTATTGAATTTGATGCAATTCTAGTAT
>CANXYI012109795.1:0-11709 GCA_948208565.1 Hura crepitans
TAATTAAGTCAATATTTGTGTATATGGATTAAATAAATAGATGATTGAGATTTTAAAGTTAATTATTGAATATAATATTGTATATTATTGTATAATTGACAAGTGCAAAAAAATGGTTTTAATTGAAAAAAAATGAAATGAGATTTTAAAGTAAAAGTTGAAATAATTACTGAGTATAAATATGAGAAATAAATATGTGTAAGATAGTTAATGAGATATGATGAAAAATAAGAATAATTGAGAATCTTGTATAAAATTTATGATAAAGGATTTATTGACATTTATTAATTGAAAAATTATGGAATAATGTTAATAATTATTAAAGAGGTTGGCAAAAGGGAAAATAATAAGAGAAAGGTTGGATTGCATTTAATTACTAAAATAACAAATTTGAGGATTTAATTAGGATGTAAATATGGATGATAATACAATATAAGGAAATTAAAAGAGAAAGTAAGTTATCCTTTTACAGTAACATATTGTACATAAAGGATGAAATGTAAAAATGAAAGAGATGATGAAAAATGTACGAGATCATAAGAATCTATAATATACGGTGTTCAATGAATATAGAATATCAAGACATAAGCGGTTCATTACGTTACATACATAAATGTGTGATGTTATTCTATGAAATATGGAAAGTATATGCCGTAAAAGATGTATGATTTTGTGAGATCACATATGTGATGAAAGTGATGGCACCCCAAGTGTGCCCAAAAAAATGACAGTATTATGTGAATACACGTGGTTGATAATGATAGTAATGGATCGATCAAAAGTAAATGGAATTTTAAAATTCGAACAATATAAATGACTCAAGTAATTGAAATAAATATTAATAAAACATGAGTATGACCCATATGAGTTAGACAGTACACTGGATAGGTTGACTCATCACCTAGGGAATAGAGCAACTGCTAGATATTCGATATTATGTTCATACGGGTGCAACTGTCATCAAGTCCATTTAGGCCACCGCACATACACATATAGTACATTGGCATAATCAGTCATACAATGACATGTTATCATAATTCATGCAGGTGCAGCCGCTGGTAGATCAATCAGAATCACTGCACATATATTTATGCAGGTGCAGCCACTGTGGAGGTTTGTTAGGACCACTACACAGTTACTAATGTTCCATTACGCTGGTGTAACAGCCGTTAGGTCCAAAATGTTTGCCACTGCACACATATATCCCTTCTATCCAGTAGTGAGGTTCTATCTGTCAAATATAGGCTACCTTAATTAAAGAGTTAATAAAAGTGAAAAGTAATAAGAAATGTTTTAATGATTGAACAAAGGACATTTTATGACCAACTCGTATACAAAATAAAAGTTATTTAATCTCAAATAATAGAATAGAATTATGATGACAAGAGTAAGATAATAAGGAAATCAATGTAAAGAAAAATTACGATAATTATTTAGATACAGGAATTGTTAGAAGAATATAAACGAAAGCATGAAGTTAAATAAAAAACATACGATTTTCACAGTGCGAGGTAATTAATGTAAGAAATGATTATATATACTATGTCAATTTTGTGAATGTCATGCATATGTAAAGAGATGATGATGATATAAAGAAGTGATTATGATGCTAATAAGCATTAGACAAGAATAATGTTAGTTAAAGTAAGTTAAGTGAATATGAAATACTGATCGCTAAGAGAATTATGAACTCGATTTATATTGTTAATTGGCAAAAGATAATAAGTTATTTAAGTTGTGTGGTCATATCTTTGCATTGCTAAGTGTACAACAAAGCTATTATAATACAAGTATTTATTTGTTGGGAATTAAGAATGTTATAAATTGTTAATATTATTATATTCATAATGCATGCTTGTATACTTGCATGTTACATATATATTTCATTGAATACACCACTGAGCATCATTGTTCAGCGTACTGGCTTTTACTGGTGCGTAGGTAGTAGACAAGAGTATAAGTTGCAGGCTCAAGCAATGCAACACAGATTAATAAGTTGCAATTTGGCATTATATGAGAACAAGTGAGTAATGATATTAGATTGGCACTCATGTATATGTAAAGATATTGGGCCTTAGGTTATATGATTATATATGTGTGCTGTTAGTTAACAATAGTAAGATAGTTAAGTTTGTACGATGTCTTCCATTTGGATCAGACAATTGGATCGGGTAAGAGATATTGTTTGTGACATCCTATATCTAAACCAGTTATTAATTGGGTATTAGGGTGTTATATATGGTCTTGAGGACTACCGTGGGTAGTTGACTTGTTGCCCTTTCTCTTTTCTTATTTTTTAACTTTCACATTTTAATTTTTATTTTTTTAACATTGTGTTTATTTTATTTTTTAGTCTATTATATCCACTTTTAGAGCTTTTTTTCATATAATATTTAATTTAACTTTATTAATTTTAAGTCCTGTTAAATATTTTATTAGTCAATTAATTTTTTATATAGTTCTTATTTTTAAATGTTCATTACTCCTCTATGATTATTAATTTATCTTTTTATTAATATTTAATTAAAAATATTACATTATTTATATCAATGCGCTATTAAAATTATACAAAATTATGGTAAATAAAATAAAATTTGTACAATATTTTAAAAAATATTTTTTATAAATTAATTATTTAATTATAAAAAAGTTTAAATAGCGACACTCAATAATCAATACATAAATCTAATATAAGTAATAAGATTAATACACTAATATATTTTATTAGTGTCAAAGCATATTATTAGTGTCAAAGCATATCATATACTTAAAAATACTAACTGTTATCTCTTATTAATAGTACTTTTTATTACGAATAATAGCAAATAATATATTTTTTATTATTCGATGCAGTTGGCTCTTAATAAATCATGTTTGATATTAATTTTATTATTCGTATCAAATTCGGGTACTATTAAATCTTGCTATCCGAATTCATTTATAAAATTTAATAATAAATTTTTAAAAAACATTTTTTCATATATTATACAAAATTAATATTATGTATGAAATATTATATAATTTTTACTTTACCATCTGATATATCCGACCATAATAAGTTAGGTTCGAATATTAATTTTGTACTATTATATAATTTTTTCATAAACAATGTAAAATTTATGTGATATTGACTAACACATATTTTTTTAAAATTAATTATTTAATTATATAAATATCGGATAATAGTTTTTAATAGTTAATACTCGAACTTAATGTAAAGATTAATATACGCACACGTTTTATTAGAATCGTAATTGACTGGATACTCGAAAATACACGACTTGCTGCCATTTTTAGTATTAACACTATTAATTGATTTAAAATAATAAATATAATTTTAAGATAATTATATTTATTTATAATTATTATAAGATAAAATATATTTTTAAAAATGTATAAAATTTTATTAAATATAAATTTTTTATAATATTATTTAAATATAATAAATATATAAAAAATAAATTAATTAATAAAATATTTGATGCTAGTAATAATAAATTTAAGTATGCCTTTAAAATTGATAAATTTTTTACTAAAATGAAAGGGAGAAAACCCAAAACGGGCAAAGTAACCAGATTAAGTGGGGTGCGGTCCTCGAAGGAAATGGTATATTTTATTATTTTTTTTGACATTTTAAATGCGCGTATTAGAAACGCTCTGAAATAAAAACGGAGAGACAAAAACAAACAAAACCCATATACAAATCACGTGGCTATTCCATCCCAAGACAAACCCATCACCTCTCTCTTTATTCATTTCCCATCTGCCAAATTTATTTCTCTTTTCAAAGTATCTCGATCTTTCTTATTCCTAATTATCTACATTTATTTACAGCTTTAAAAGAGAAGAAAAAAAAACCGCCTTCTGCTTTTCTATTTTCCCGAACATCCGCCGATCGCCGCCGCCCTAAATGGCCGCCGCCGCTGCCTCCTCCTCCATCCACGACCTACCCGATGTAATTTTATCAAATATTCTTTCTTCCATTTCCGATACTCGCACAAGAAACTCACTTTCTTTGGTTAGCCGGAAATTCTTAGCTCTTGAAAGAGCTACACGCAACTCTCTCACTCTCCGTGGCAATTCACGGGACCTTTTCATGATTCCTACTTGTTTCAGATCAGTTACTTATCTTGATCTCTCTCTTCTCTCGCCTTGGGGTCATTCTTTGCTTGCAAATTCATCTCAGCCTTCTGATTCTCTCCTCCTAGCGCACCGTCTCTCCGTTGCTTTTCCTCTTGTTACTTCGCTCACAGTCTATGTTCGATCTCCTTCTACTCTTCAGATCCTGCTCCCTCAGTGGCCTCGATTGACACGTCTCAAGCTAATTCGGTGGCATCAACGGCCACCATCGTCTTTTCTTGGTGCGGATTTTGTTCCTTTGTTCGAGCAATGTCAGTTTCTTAGTTCTCTTGATCTTTCCCATTTCTATCACTGGACGGAGGATTTGCCTCCGGTTCTTCAAGCTTATCCTATAGTATCAAAGTCATTAACTTGTTTAGATCTGCTGACTGTTTCGCTAACTGATGGATTTAAGGCTGATGAGATCAAAACAATCACTGCTTGTTGTACTAATCTCACCAAGTTTCTTGTTGCTTGTATGTTCGATCCGAATTATCTCGGATTTGTTGGAGACGAGACTTTGCTTGCTATTGCTGCTAATTGTCCTAAACTCTCAGTTCTGCATCTGGTTGATACGGCGTCGTTGGGGAGCACAAGGAGTAATCCTGAGGACGAAGTGTATGCAGGAGAGGATGCTGGGGTTTCTGTCGCAGGTTTAGTTGATTTTTTCGCTGGGCTTCCTTTGCTTGAAGAATTGGTTTTTTGTGTTTGTAAAAATGTTAAAGACTCTTCTGTGGCTCTGGAAGCGCTTAATTCGCGGTGTCCAAAGCTGAAAGTGTTGAAGATAGAGCAGTTTCATGGCATTTGTATGGCAGTCGAGTCCCAGCTTGATGGTATTGCTTTGTGTTCGGGGCTAAAATCTTTGTCCATTAAAAAATGTGCCGATTTGACAGACATGGGCTTGATTGAGATTGCTAGAGGATGTTGTAAACTGACTAAGTTTGAAGTTGAAGGCTGTAAGAAGATCACCATGAAGGGGATGAGGACGATGGCTTGTTTGCTTCATAAAACACTGATCGAGGTCAAGATCTCTGCCTGTAAGAATCTTGATGTTGAAGCATCTTTGCAAGCTTTGGAGCCTATTCGACGTGGTGTTGAGATCCTCCATATCGATTGTTTGTGGAATACTCGTCAACAAGTGAGTGATTATGTTGCTAGCCATTGTTTCGACCTCAATGAAGGCCTCTTCGAAGGCGCTGAAGATGGATATTCCGGCAAGAATAAAAGAATCAAGTATTCAGATGAAGGTTTTTTCATGCAAAGCAACGGAGATGGGTTTTGGAGCAAGTCTTGGGATAAACTCAGAATCCTCTCTCTTTGGATTAGTATTGGTGAGCTTCTTACTCCATTGCCAATGGCTGGCCTTGAGGTGTGCCCTAGTTTAGAGGAGATTCGGATAAGAGTTGAAGGGGATTGCAGGGGCCGACATAAACCATCGCAGCTTGCATTTGGGTTGAGCTGTCTTGATCGTTACCCTCGTCTGTCAAAGATGCAGTTGAATTGTAGTGACACAATAGGTTTTGCGTTAACTGCTCCATCTGGACAAATGGATTTGAGCTTGTGGGAGAGGTTTTTGTTGAATGGGATAGGGAGTTTGAATCTGATCGAGCTTGATTATTGGCCACCACAAGACAGGGACGTAAACCAGAGGAGTCTGTCACTTCCTGGAGCTGGGTTGCTTGCACAATGCCCTGCACTAAGAAAGCTCTTTATCCATGGAACAGCACATGAGCATTTTATGATGTTTCTTCTCCGAATTCCAAACCTAAGGGATGTGCAACTTAGGGAAGACTACTATCCAGCACCGGAGAATGATATGAGCACAGAGATGAGAGTTGGTTCATGCAGTCGGTTTGAAGATGCCTTAAATGGACGCCAAATTCTCGACTGAATGTGTTCGTGGTTGCTGAATCTTGCTGTTGATCAGAAAGGGCATGATAATTGAGAAAGCTTTGGCATTGTTTTTTCATGGCGGGTACTTCTGTGTCTTGAACTTACGAAAAACTGGTTGGTGTTGACTGCTTACAGTTTTTTGGGAGTCCAATGCATAAAGGAACTTAATATAAGCATTTTTTCAACGGTTCAAATTCTCATTTTGCATTGCAAAGAAATATTCACTTTTTCCATTGAAAGCCGAATACCAAAGCATTTGATGTATCAAAATGATGAAGGAAAATCACAGCTTTGCCGAAACACATTGTAAAGCCTCTACCGTGTTTTCTATACGTCATAAATAGACTATCAACAGAGCGTGTATTCGCAGTCGAGCAACCGAGAGAGTATCTCTTCACAGCTTGGCCTTTCATTTGGTTATGCTCAACAATCTCCAATCAGATCATAACGAGTCGGTGAACGTAAAATATGCCACGTGTTATGCTGCACGAGTACAACTTCGTAGGACTTTCTAGTCTAAATAAGATTGACCAAAAGTGAAGCTGACCGAATAAACAATGAAGGCTAACCAAAAATGTTACGTAGGATAGGAGAGTTAAATTAGTATAAAACAAATAATATAGAGACCAAATGACATAAAAAGAATGCCTGTGAAGCTGCTCATGTAACATAATTTTATAATTGAAGAAATATGAACTTTATTTTGTCTTCTTGTCGTACTAATTGCAACAGATACCTGAAATCAACTTGTCCAGAGGACCATCAGGGATCTTTAGTTAGGATCCCTCATTAGCAACTGCATAAACTACCTGAACATCAGAGAAAAGGGCTCAGAAGTGCAATTCGAAAAAAATATTCATAAGGACTAAAGCATTTACATATTTTTGAAGGTTAAATTGAAATCATGCTTATACCCTTTCCACTGGCACTCCTTTCTATGGTCTATTTAACGTGCAGAGTTCCCACATTATCACCCCAAGGTCGAAAATATCACATTTCTCAGTGAAGGTTCATTACAGATAAGCTTTGGTGCCATCCATTCAAGGTGCCTGCAAATGAGGAGTCTCTTATAGGTGTCTTTGTCATTATTCTGGGACAGTCCAATGCTTATTGACAAGGCAATTTGCACTTTTAAGATCACAGTGAACTATCTTTATCCGATAGATGTACATAAGCACTCTTGTTATAAGCGAAAAATTAGCATGCAGTGCAACACCATTTCTAAAAGAAAATGCTTAAACAATACAACTAGACAGTAGCTAATAAATGTATTAAACTTTAATTTGCATGCACATGTTGGCTTTCTGACAAAGAGCCTAACAAGGGTGGAGGAGACTGGAAAACAATAAAGAGAATCTCCTACAGAAAGATGCATTAAGATAGACAGCATACCATGTCTTACTATAAAAATCTAATCAAGAAATTTGTATGCATCCATTGAGAATTTGTATTTTGATGGGCCCATTTAAAAAAACATCTTCATTCACCTATAATTTAAAACCAAACTCTAGAAGAGCATTCAAAGTGCCTATAGTCTAAAAAACATCAAGGCAAGTACAACTTAAACAAAAGCTTGGCTTGAGAAGAAGGATGCTTTATGGAGTGATCATGCATAATAGTTGTAATCTGTTTCTACCCTTTTCACCTTCTTTCTTATCATTTCTTGTTCTACAAGCCAACAAGACTTGTGCCAATGCCTACACATATCAATACAAATAATATAGAGTAGAAAACTGGTCTGACCCAATAAGTGCTTTAATCATTTCACGAGCAGTCTTTATGGACTTCTTTAATTGACCATAACTTTTTAGCAAGTACTAGAATGACTAAAAGCATAGTTGTCAGATCGAGATGTATAGTTTTCCCAGTGTGAGAATTCACGACTAGAATAGAAGCATAGATAATGCATGCTTTACCAAAGTAACTTTTCATTAAGTACTAAAAAAACCATTAGCATGGACAACGTATTTAATTTTTCATCATCTAATAACTATTCAAAGCTTTTGAGGTCACCCCTAATTGCTGAGTACAATGCTTCAACACTTTGCTCCCTACTCTCTTGCAATGTATATCTCAAATTATAATGCTCTTCGTACTCTCAACAACTTAAACAATGTAAGCAGGATACAACACTTTCAAGTCATACACAAGCACAAATCTAGAAGTTATTTTGGATGATGGATACAATAGTTCCCAATCATGAACTTTGACCTATACCACACATTGGCCTTTATCATTCAAAATCTTATAAATTGGTACTCAACCTTTCTTTACAAAATTGGGACATGTTCCAAATTTATGGTAAGTCTTAACAATACCATCAACATGGATTAATGTGGCACGTATAACATGTATATTGTATACATCTACAAAAGTGAGCCACACTCAGCATGTTGAAAACCATACATGTTTGACACAGCAGCATGGGCTGGCCCCACATCAATTCACGTAGGCAATTCTACTAGAAATTAAAGAACTCCCAATTTTGTAAATTAAAAGGTTGGTGCCATTTTGCAAGGTTTTAAATGATGAGTACCAATTCGAATGTAGGTTACATGTTTGGTCCAAAATTATAAGTAGCCCTCAAGAAACCTATAGCAGCTTTAAATGTTGCCTAACCTTCAAAGATTAGAACCAAAACACACCTGCATATATCACACAAAATTTTTTGCCTTCTTTGCCAACTAAGCCTCTTCTTTTGACCAAATACAAACACCTTATCTCCATGTATTCATTAACCATTGACAAGTGAGGAGGCTTTATGCAAGCACCCAAAAATAAGATAACTGCAAGCACCACCATCTTTTGGTTCAGCAACAGTAGCCAGCCAAACTAGTTTTTTAGTCTTGCCCATAAATTATAAACAAGTACATCTTTTTATAAAAATTAAAATCGCTTACAATGATTTGACTCAATTATGACAATTCAGGCTAAGGGTGTGTTAAAAGACTCTTAAATGCCATTTGAGCCTATGTGAATGTAATAGATTTACACTGTATGGAGAAGCTCAAAAATGCAAATTGAACTTTTTTATGCTGATTTTCACATTTGGAAAGAGTATAAATAGATAGAGCCTAAATTTTTGATGAGTGATTCAAGAAATTAACACTTAATAAATTTTACATTAAAAACACTCAAAATCAAAAATAATTTGTATCTTTATAATTAAGGGTAAAATATGAAAGCAGGGATATTCATTTCAATTTTTCGTCATTCCAAGCAATTTAATTCAAATGAACCCTCGCTCAAGCATTTATTTGAAAGAAATAAAAGCTACCATAAATCAGTTGAAATCCTCCAATAATAATGAATTGATTTATTGCATATGAATCATGCCAAACGGGACCTAAAAGTATATTTGTAGTCAGTTTGGGCTTAAATAAACACGTCATTATGCTTTGACCTTAATAATAGAATGATCATAATAAATTGATTTGTAACACAAAAATCACCTAATTTCCATTGTAATTGCAACAAAAGTAATTTTAACTGAATTGTGTGTTTTCAGAGACCAAAGTGCATATATGGCTTGCCACTATACTAAGCATTGACACATAAGTGGACACGTTAACTTGCCATACAAGTAGCAACCATCAAAAATCGCCATATAATCAAGCTTCATGGGGACCCATGCTAACATGGCATCAAAATGGAGCCTATTTACATGGCAATTTTGGGTCATCATTGCTTATGTGGCAAGCTTATGTGTCAATGGTTAGTCCATATGGCAAGCCACGTATGCATTCTAGTCCCAAAGAATACACAATCTGATTAAAGTGACTTTATAGCAATTAAAATAGAAATTAGGTGATTTTTGTGTTACAAATTGATTTATTATAACCATCTTATTATTAAGGTTAAAGTACAATAACCACACCTACAATTAAGCCTCAATTAGTGAACAACTATGAAAAATATTAACAAATTATAACATTTATCATCCCCCACATCCCACCATAATTTCCTTGCTCCGTTTAATTTCTCCTACTTTATTATCTTAAATCTTTTGTCTTGCATAATTTTTAAAGCTCTCCTGTCGCACATAGTGGACAATATTTGATTTATTGCACTAGAGAAATTTTGTTAGTATAAGTATATTTTACATTATTGATTGTATCTTTTAAGTTGTTCTTCTCAATGATGTATAAACATAATCTTTTTTCATCTCTTCACTGCTTAATTGGTAATCTCAAATTAAAATTACTTTAGAAATGGCATGTTAGTCCTAGTTGGTTTATTACATATATTGTTTAAATTAAAAGTATAATTCATTGCCATTAACTATAACTTAAGAGCATAAATTTCAACTTAAATATTCAAGGACATCTAAGTCATGTTAACCATTATAATATGGAACAACAACTTCGAGGACTCTTTACATGTAAACACAGGTAAGAGTGAGAATGTAGTATACCCCTTAAAAGAAATAGAGAGCAACAAGGCATTTTAAGTTTCATGCAATTTTCAAAATAAAATTTCTAAAAGTGGCCATCATAATTATAACTCCTTATTCAAACAGAGATGACTATCCCTTTCACTTCAACAGTTTAGCATTAATTAATTTTTAATTAATACATATTTAACAACCTAAAGTTGTCCAAAAGTGCCTTTTACACACCTAAAGTTTCTAGGTGTCCAATGACACATTTGAACGTGGCAAAGTTGCACTTATTATTCCTTTAAACTTAGTAAAAATGATCTATTACCCCCTTAAACTTGATAAATGTATACATATTATCACTTTAAAGAATATTTTAAGTCAAAACACTTATTTGTTAACACGTGTCATTTAGGGATAACATGTGCATTTTTGTTAAGAGGGGTAATAGGTCATTTTTATTAAGTTTATGTGTTTTATAGGTCATCAAAAAAAGATAAAAATTGTAAAAGGTATTTTTAGACAACTTTAGGGTGTAAAATATGTATTATGCCAATTAATTTTTTTAGTTTGCAAAAGCCATCCTTGGAGTCATTATATTAGGAATATTTATAGATATTTTAGACTGACTTTTAGTGATATTAGAATTCCTAAATTAGTGATCTAATTCCTATAAATTATTGATATTATTTCCTATTTCAATGTTGTTTAAATAGAGAAGGATTAATAGTTTCCTCATTGTAAAAGAATTCTTATTTTATTGAACTTGTAACCTCTATTTAAAGAGGATTAATTTTAATTAACAAACAAGAAGAAAGTTAAACAGAAATTCTAAGAGATAGGATTCTCTCTCTAATAAGTCCTAAGGTTCTTGCTCCCTTTAACAAGCTTGAAAATACAAGCTCCCTTTGATGAGCTTGATTATAATAGCCAGTGTTCTGATCCACAACATGGGACCACAACAATTGGTATTAAAATCATGCATCATGAGTGATGACACCAATTCTAGATATCAGGAAGAACGCTCCATCAAGAATCCTGATAGATGCTAAGATTTTGGTAATAGAACAATGATTGGTTGAGAAGATCACTTAAGTACTTCAAGATCAGCTACAAGGTTTGCTAATTAGGGTCTCAAAGTCAACAACAAATAGGAGTGACACTAGTAGTTGTTGAGCTAGTGATAGGCTAGGCTATTATCTCCTTTCTTAAGGGAAGCATCACAGTATCTTTACCGCAAGCTAACTAGAATTAGGCAGTGATCGGGACCACTACCCTTGCGATAGTGCTGCAATATACAAAGCTAGACTTCCCCACTT
>CANXYI012109816.1:0-13377 GCA_948208565.1 Hura crepitans
ATACGTGATTATGATACCAGATGAGTTTTTTAGCTTTTACACCCAGGCAATGTGACCTTTCGGTGTTTTTGAGCTTATGTAAGCCTAATTTGGCTATGCTATGTATTATGTGACACATGCTGCTTGGCATGAGTGTTTAGGCCTCGCTGATGTGCAAAATGGCCAATGTGAATAGTTTATACAAGTTGAGACATAAACAATGTTATATGTTAAGAATGATTAAAATGAGATAATTGACAAGTTTAATGATACCTATATAGTTAGAAAACCTAGTTTGGATAGGTTGACCGATCAACTACAATTCAGTAGTTACAATGTTTACCTTTGGGTATGAGACCTACGGGTTAATGTTTTAGTGTCAACGGGCATTAGGTTTACGAGCCAATGTTTATCATCTTTAGGTGTAAGGCCTACAGGCTAATGTGTTTTCATATATACAGATACTAGCACCTTCAGGTGCAATGTTTATCACCTTTAGGTGTAAGGCTTTAGGATAATGATATTCATTACCCAGCCTTGGATAGTTGTCTTTTTATTATAGGCATAAGTTAAATGTAATAATAAGGATAATTGTGATATAAGCATGAGTTAAACACATAATAATAATTGTGATTTCAACATATGTTAAGCTTAAAATAATGTTATTTGCGACTTGAATGACATGTTATATGTGACATTGGTAATTTTGACATAATGTTAGGTTAAACCTATTAATATGTTATATGTGGTATGATGTGGAGTTTAATACTCACAAATTGATGTGTTGATATACATAGGGTTATAAAACCCAAACATGTGATATTAGTGCTTATGTATGGTTATGGGTCGAAATGCATGTTGTTAGTCTCACTATAATGTATAATGGAGTATGGGTATGTTTTTTTTACTAATATATGAATATTTTATGTGTATGGTTGATTTTATTTATATTGAGAGCCATTATGCTATGCTTATAAACATTATATGGATTTTGGGCTTTTAAAGGCAAGTATGTGCTAAAATTGCATAATTATATGATGTTCATAATGTGTGCATGTGTATGATAATAAATTATTCATATGACACAAATTGCATAAAAGTATGCTTAAACTATTATATCAAGTTAAAGTGATTACACCATTAAGTGAAAGCTTAATACATTGCCTGTTTGTGATGCATAGTTAAAAGAATAGCATATTAAAGCCAAAGCTTTTGCCTTATAGGAGAATGTAAAGGCTGCCCTTCTTGGGTCCTTTGGTTTCTTTTTTTTTTTTTAAAAAAAAGTGATATTGATGTAAATATTATTAGTGTTGCTCTTGTGATTTTAGAGGGATTAGGCCTAATCTATAAACTATTGGTCAGTTTTTGTAACTAAAAATGTATTATTATAAGAACTTTATTTTTTTCTCACATGGATTATGTGATAACTCATGCTATTGCATGTGAGAATGCTATTTGATGTTGAGCCTGAGCCTCTATGTTTTTCTGATGAATTTGGAGGGTCAATAGGACCTGTTCAGAGTTGAAATGTGTTGTATGCCCTTTTAGAAGTGTTTTTAATAGGTTTACTATTTGGGAAAGTGTCCTGGTACAATCGTTATGCTGCCAGATTTTTGACATGATAACTCTATTAGTTGCCTCATAAAGTGTATCAAATGATTTTTAGTGTTTTTACAACTCTATAAGTAAAGAAATTATTTAATTAATAAAATTTTTAATTCTTTTCTAGTTTTTATGGGTAGCAAAATTAGATATCAGTATGCGTGCATGCTTTCTATTTGGGTCTAGTGTACGGATCGGGTTAAGGGCCTCACACTTAGTGGTATTAGAGCTCCGATTTAGGCTTTCCTCTAAACCTATGCATTACAAAAGAGGACTTTAGTGTGTTTACATCATAACATTTTACATGTAGGGTTTATAATCTGTTTCTATTTCCTATAGATACAAAGATGAGTCATAGTATGACTCGAAGTAAAGAGGAAGAAGTAAAGATCCATACTCCTACAACGGTTGCACAAGGAGGGGCATAACTTAAGTATGTGACCCCAGTGACACGAGTCATGCTACACATGGATAGTAGGGTTAACCGGCTTGGCTAGAGACTATATTTGAGTTAGATAGGCAGGCGATGGTAGCTATTATTGCTGTTGTAGTCACTAGAGTACACATAGCTCCACCTCCAGTACCTTAAGATTAGCAGGCTTTTCAAAAGACGTATATGGAATGGTTATTGAAGAATAGGGCTAAGTACTTTAATGGTGAAGAGTTGGATGAGTCGAGTAGAGCTGAGTATTGGTTGGATCAGATGCTCAGGATCATACAATAGTTGAAATGTCCTCAGGAGTAGTATACTGCATGCATTACTTCTATGTTGTCAGAGGAAGCTTTAACGTGGTGGGAGGACATTACAAAGCATAAGACGATTGATAATCTTACTTCGAAGTTATTTTTTAAAGAATTCAAGAAGAAGTATATAACTGAGCATTACCTAGATTAGAAGTACTAGGTGTTTATGGATCTAAGGTAGAAGCATTGGTCTATATCTGAGTATGAGAAAAAGTTTGCTTGCTTGAGCAGATATGTTAAAGCAGTGGTGGCTATAGAGAAAGATCATTGCAAGAAGTTTGAGAAGGGGGTTGAATCTGGACATTATGCAACAGGTTGCTCCAATGTAGATCAAGGATTTTCTAGCCTTGATAGCAGCTTCTCTTACCATAGAGATGGTGTATTGGTTGAGACAAAAGAGAAATAGCTTCATGAAGAGGTCCTTTGGCCAAAGATAGGGCACTCTTAGTTACACAGCTAATAAGAAATAGAAAAAGGGTTAATCCAAGCATCAGTAGGGTAAGAAGTTGGATCGGTCTCAAAGATTAGGATAGGGTTCTAGAGCTCAGACTTAGACCTCAGGTTCTTCTACATCTATGACTGGTAGTATTCTGACATCAGCTTGTAAGACTTGTTATAAGAGACACCTAGGTGTATGTTGGAAAATGATACTAGGAGTTTGTTAAGGTTGTGGCTCCAGAGAGATTGTCTAGTGAAGCCACTAGAGTCATTGCAGATGAGGGACAAGAGAGATACCAGAAGTAGAGTTGGCGCTAGTTAGAAGGACAAGTCAAAGAATAGAGCTCCAACCAGATAGTATGCCATACAAGCTAGAGAGGAGGTAGACACCATATATGTTATAGCGATACTTTTTATATCTTTGATTTACCTGCTTTAGCACTAATAGACCCGAGCTCTACACATTCTTATATCTTTACAACACGGGTTATAGATTGGGGGTTATAGTCAGATGACCTTAGTTTTGATATTATGGTTAGCAATTCGATAGGACAACACATTATAGTGAACAAAGTATATAGAGACTATCATTTGTCAGCACAAAGACATGTTTTCTTAGTAAATCTCATTGAATTACCATTTAATGAGTTCGATCATATCTTAGGCATGGACTAGTTGTCCAAATATCATGCCATAGTGGATTGTAAAAGGAAAAGGATCACATTGTTAGCTAGTGACGGGCTAAAAGTGACAGTGATAGGTGAAAGATTGGATTGCATGGCTAATATAGTATCAGTAGTTGTGGCTAATAGGATGATGTGTAAAGGTTGTCAAGCTTACCTTACATATATGGTTGACACCAAAAAGGAAGTATTAGAAGCAAGTTAGATTCCTGTTGTGGTTGAGTTTGGGGATGTTTTTCCAGATGAATTACTCGGTTTGCCTTTAGAGCAGGAGTTAGAATTTGGAATCGAGGTGATGCCAAGCATAGCGTTAGTTTGCATAGCTCTGTACATGATAGCTCCTACAGAGTTGAAGGAGTTAAAGATACAGTTACAAGAACTTCTTGACAAAGGGTTCGTTAAACCGAGTGTTTCAACATAGGGAGTACCAATTTTGTTTGTCAAGAAGAAGGATGATTCCTTGAGACTTTGTGTGGATTACAGGCAATTGAACAAAGTCACTATTAAGAACAAGTATCCATTACCATATATCGATGATCTTTTTGATAAGCTTAGAGGGGCAGGTGTCTTCTCTAAGATTGATCTTAGATCCGGGTATTATTAGTTAAGAGTGAAAGAAGAAAACATAAACAAGATGGCTTTTAGGACTAGATACGGTCACTATGAGTTCCTAGTAATGCCTTTCGAGTTTACTAATACACCGGCAGTATTCATGGATTTTATGAACTAGATTTTTAGGCCATTTCTAGATCAGTTTGTGGTAGTCTTCATTGATGACATCCTTATATATTCTAAGAACTAAGAAGAGCTTGAGAAGCATCTATGGACAGTTTTATAGATCTTAAGGGAATAAAAGCTTTATGCTAAACTCAGCAAGTGTGAGTTTTGGCTAGAGGAAATATCATTTTTACGGCACAAAGCATCGAAAGAAGGCATAAAGGTAGATCTTAGTAAGATTCAAGCTATGATGGAATAGAAACAGCCTAGGAATACGGCTAAGATCAAGAGTTTCTTGGGTTTGCCTGGATATTACTGAAGGTTATTCAATGGATTTTCCTTGATAGCAAGCCCTATGACACGTCTTCTGAGGAAGGATGTGAAGTTTGATTAGGATAGTAGATGTTAGGAGAGTTTTGATAAACTCAAGAGTTTGTTGATAAAGGCTCTGATTTTAGTTCAACCAGTGTTAGGAAAAGAGTTCACCATATACAGTGATGCCTCACTAAATGAGTTGGGATGTGTACTCATGCAGGATGGCAAAGTTGTTGCCTATGCCTCATGGCAATTAAAACCTCATGAGAAAAACTATCCGATACTTGATTTAGAGCTCGCAGCTATCGTGTTTACTTTAAAGATATGCTTGTTTATCTATGGCCTGAGGCCTGAGTCTGACATGTGATAGATGATGATGATGATGATAGGTTGAGAATGGGGGACTAGATAGGTCAAGGTGATGTAAATTATTTATAAAAGTGTTTAAACAAGCTTGATTAAATTTTGGGATAGGACCCAAGCAGCAGTTATGCTGCTAAATTTTTAAGTAATACCTGAGTATAATTTGATTTCCCTTATAATGACTAAGCAAGATTAATTCCAATCTAAATGGACTCTAGTAACTAACTAGAGTGATTTTAGAGTTTGATAGGATAATCTAAAGTGAAATTAGTGAAAGTTAAAGGAATGACCTTTGGAGAAATCTTAGGATGGGTGACCTGGCAGGAAGTGCACATCTTATTAGGTTTTTTCAAGAATCCAGTAGGGGGTGTCACATAATACATATTTTAGCCATGAAAATATACAACTTCTATACACATTAATGATATATGCAAGCAAACTACAAACTTTTAAAAGCCACTAAGAGGTGTAAATATCAAACTGCTAAAAGGTGCAAACAACAAGCCATTAAAAGGTACAAACAACAAGCCACTAAGAGGTACAAATATCAAGCCACCAAAAGGTGCAAATATCAAGACTCTAAAAGGTGCAAATATCAAGCCACCAAAAGGTGCAAATGTCAAGCCGCCAAAAGGTGCAAACAATCAAAAGCCACTAAAAAGTGTAAATGACAAAATGCAAAAATTTTCAATAGGTTTGATCGTGAAGGAGGGAGATAACAACCGGTATCATGCAGACATGAGATAGTGAGCTAGATCATAAAGAGGCAAAATAGCAAAATTTTAGGTATGTTACCAACTCTCAAGTACTTTGATGTGCTATACTACTTTAGCATTTCACAGCACACACTAAAGTAGGGGTAACTGTAGATGCCTAGATTTTAGACCTATGATGATAACTAGAGATAGGCTCAAGTAACAAGGCAAGCAATCTAGAACCTTAGTCCATATAGACTAACCTAATGTAAGTTCACTCGAACTTGAGTTACAAGGTCCATACCGAATAATCAATATCCAAACTAGAATAATAGGCCCATGGCCTAAAGTCTGCCCGGACAATCCAAAGCCCACGTTCACATAAACTACAATAGACTTAGCCTAAAAACAAGCCCATGAATAGCCAAAGAGAACCCATAACCTAATTCCACACAGACTTAGAGCTCATAGTCCATATGGACTTGTCGACAAAAAGATTTCAAAAGCATGAACTTCCTATTCAAACTCTATCTCCTAATCCTATAAAGACTCTACCTCTTTTGGAAGGCAAAGCTACCCATTAAAGACTATAAATACCCTTCTTAAAAGAAAAGGGAAAAGGAGCTAAGGAGAAAGAAAGAGGTAGTTAGCAAGCTTTTAACCCACTATTTTTAGAGTGCAGGAAAGGACTCCAATGTAGGATCAATCTTCTAGACCTTTAGCCCACACAAAAATCATAATCCTTTTTAAAATCCAACCTTTTGCTTTATTACTTGAAGCTCATTCTCAAGGTAAGATTTGAGGCCTTCTATTGTAATTATCTTTATCCATTCATATTATTTGTGTGAACCTATAATCTTCCATGATTGATCATACATGAGGTGATTCTATGTAATCCCCACATTATTTATAGGAGTGAGATATTATTTCAAAATGTTTGTTATGTGTAATAACCTAGTAAACTATTGTGATCATTCTATCATTGACATCCTAATTGCACAGACTTACCTTAAGGCATGACTAGGTCCGCGTGGACCTATTATTTAAATATGTAAATAATATAAGTTTCGTAGGGACTAATGTTTGATAATAGTTTTTTATTTGCTTTATATACTATTTTTCAATATATCTTTTTTACCATATTGACATGCTTATGTGTTGTTATCATATTGTATGATTATTCTATGCCTTAATATGCATATTGATATTCTAGAATTAATGTGAGGTCCGGACGGACTCCTTTTCACAATGAGTGTAGTCTGTATGGACATATGTTCTGAATTCTAGTCTTTATGAATACCTATATTTATCTTAATTTTTTTCTTGGCATGATTTATTCATCATTCTCTTAGTTATAATCGTCATTTGGGCATGTATCATGATCACACATGTTTGTATCACATAAGTTGTTATCATTCTTTTTGGTATTGCTCTTAAGTCCTCAGGGACCATTATTTGTGTTACTAACCTCTTTCCTTAAGTTGTGTAAAAGTGACCATTCTTACCAAATTAGAGGTCTAGACGAACATATTTGCCACGATATGTTATAGTCTGAATGGATAAGACTAGAGCCATAACGAGTTTGCACAGACTTGGCGACATATAGACAGGACCTATTATGTGCCATGAACTATTTCATTTGGCTTTGTACTTTTTATTTCATTTGGTTATTTTGGGTTGTAATAGGCAGTTTAACAACTTATTTTACACGTAAAAAATCTAATTTTACACCATATAGTTTTCTACCTAATTAATTTGTGTTTTCTTAATAAAATGATTTTGAGTTTTCTTTAGTAAAAGTCATACGAAAATGTATTTAAATAAAGGCCAATCTCCAAGAGAAGGGAGTTGAGCAATTATCGCCAATTCCTATAGAATTATAAGTAATTGTTAGGTCAAACAACCACTAATAAATGACCCAATTTCTTGATGTCATTAATGCTTGTTATATATTCTTAATATTGCAATTTATTTCTTTAAGTGAAAAGGTGACATAAATACTTTAAATATAATACTTGCTTGCATGATACGGGATTAGTAAATATTATAATATAAAAAAAGGTATATTATTAGGGCATAATTAAGATTTGATTTGAACCCTTTTTGGGCAAAAGATCAATGGTCTAGGTGGTGATTCCAAACACTAACCATTTTTGCCCCCTGCAAAATACAATAAATCTACAATAATATTATTAATAATGTAATCTTATCTAAAACATTTTTAAAAGAATAATAGATATGGGAAAAATACATTAATAATGATAATAATGCTTATGATGATAGTTTTGAAATTGATAATTTTATTTATTTTGTAATAAAAATCTATCTGGAAAGATTTTTAAAGATTGAACATTAAAATTTTAATTATTATAAAAAATGTCTTAAAATTTTAATTGTTACTACACTGATAAATTGAAGTCAATTTATAGTTATTTCTTTTGATATAATAATAAATTGGATCCTTCTATATGTACTTAATAATTTAAAAGGAACTCGATTGAGCGTAAAAAAGTTAAATTACTCAATTGAAATAATGAGAAGTTTAGGGACACTAGGATACTTTTTTTCTATTGCTTTTTAGCACCTCATGCTTTATAAAGGTCATGTACAATACACACCATTTAGTTATTTTAAATTGAAACTTGATGTATATATAAATAATAGTTTAAAGATTCAACATAACACAAAAAAAAAAAAAAGAAATTCAATCAAAAAAACTTATAGGGACCTTGAATGCTTTTTTCCCTTAAAAATGAGCTAATAAACTTTTTTACTTTCATCATTGTTTTTCCCCTATATTTTGATAGTTGATTTTTCATTCTTACAAGGTCAATGAGATTATTTTACTAACCTGTAAAACTAGGAATCTTATGATTTTGCATTATCTCTTTGCAGTCTTGATCATATAGCCATAAAATTCCTTATGATACCCTTGTATATCAAAGCATAAAATGAATAACAAAAGTTATCACTTGATTACAAGTATAAAACATTTCGAGTTTAATTCCTTTTTTGATATTTATAGTGAAACTATTACTTATTTCTAGTAATAAGAAGAAAGCACAAAATCATAGTATACCTTTTTTTAATTTTTTAACTAAGTTATTATATTTTCCTATAGATTATCTCTATATAAACTTTATCTAAGAATATACCTACAAAGATTGCAAATTCATCAGGTTTTCCAGCAAATCCACTTTGATGCTTAAATTAGTAAAAAATCAAAAGTGAATGTAAAATAAAATATGAACCAAAATTACCTTTTTATAATCTAAATAAAAGGTGTTGTAATAGGATTGGAATTCCTTTTCACATTGGAATTTAGAGTAGACCGAATACAAAAATGAATTTAGTTGTTAATTTCACTGGTGTCTTCATGCATTTTTTAATAATTTGCCACCATATCATATGTCCAAAGCTCTATTAAGTTAATATTGTAATCATTTAAAACTATATAACTAGTTCTTTTTTGCTTATTATTTATCCTGATTTCCTTAAAATTGGTTTCCATGCATATAGAAATTCCAACTTCCTTTCTTTCTTTTTTTAGAAAAATTATAGCTTTAATTGACTACATTTTGGCCTCTTAAGGTCATTTTTCCTTTTTTGTCTTTTTTAAGAAGTGAGAGATATATGAAATAGATGAATCTCAAATCATTTCGTAGCCCTTGAATTCATAGAACTAGAGTCGACCAAGAAGCTTAAGCCTAACCAATAAGTGGCTCCATAACCTATAAACACGATCGAAGAAGAGAGAGAACTAGAAATTCCTCTAACTAGGCGATAAAGACGTCGTAATCCTAATTGTGAACTAGACACCAAAGGCAGAAATGATGCCCTTTATAGTTAGTGAACCCTACTCGGGATGGCTTTAAAGTAGGTTTTAGGTTCCTAACACTTATAGTTTCGAAAAACCCTAAAAGAATAATAGGGCTTCTACCTTGATTGATAAATGTCGAATAGTGAGTTATCTCAAACATTTGCAAGTAGGTCTTAGGATACCTTGACTCATTTCCAAAATGTTATTTATAAGGAGTTTGACATAAGTCTCAAATAAATTATGCCTAATAGCTAGTTTATTATAATTTGTTTGTACATATTTTTTATACAAAATAAGCTTTAGATTAGTAGCAGATATATTAGGTATTTTTTATAAGTTGGTTTTTTAACTTGACACCGAAGACCACTCTTTTCTTCAAGCTAAAGGCCTTCTTTTAGTAGGCAATCTAGATTCTATAAAAAATTGAAAAGACCATTACTTCTTTTTCCATCATCGAGAGAACACCAAATTTGATTTTCCAACTCGATGGCATTGAGACAAATTTAGGCTTCCTTTATTTGATGACTTAGATTAGAATGATCAAAGCTTTATTTATACTATAAATCTAAGGAGAGACCTTATTAATGTAAAGGGCTTTGTAGATATTTTTAATAGCTTAATGATGAGCCCCTTTTAAATCTTATTAGGAATAATGATAAAGGCAAATCAACTGAACATGATTTACCTACTATCATCATTAGTCCCTCTGAAGTTCATTCTAATAGAGAACTTGTTATTTTACAACTAGAATAGCTAGTGATGGTTAAAGAGTGTAGCGTAATTGAAGACGGCATTTTTATTCTTTTAGAGTACACACCTCATGATTCGGGTATTTGAATGCATGCTTCTTCTTTGATAGAACTTGATTGAATTAGTTAGCCATCACTTAGCTAACTCTTTTTCCTTTTATATTATTTATGTGTTATCTTAACATCTTTTTAGTCTATTAATTGACCTTTTTATTCATTTTTTTATTTCCATGTAGTAATGGATCCTTGTATTCAAACTAAGCCCCTTACTGATAGGATGAGAGAAGTGCAGATAGCCACCCACATTTGGCTCTTATTCACTTGTAATATCATTACCCTTGCCTCCTCTTCTAACTCAGCTTATAAGTGGCAACATGGTAGGTTAAAAGCATTGTTCGTCTGTTAATACCAAGCAAAATTTTAAAGTGGAAAAGTTAAAAAGTTTTGAGTAAGATTAGAAAGGGCTAAGAAGCAAATTTGAAGACCAACTTTACTCATGGTTGCCTTAATCTTCATCAATAATAGAAAAAGAGGTTTAGGAAAAAAGCTTTTTTTTCTCAAAAAGAGTGTGCTTGGAGTCTTGCTTTGAGTTTAGTGATGGCTAAGGAATTAGAAGACTTGGCAAAAATAATTGTTAATTACCTTAGTTATCAAGGATTTATTGCAATGTGCACAGTAATTTGTAAGCATTATCAGAAGTATGATTGCCATCTGAAAATGACCCTTCTTTATTATTTGATTTAGTTCCTTTGTTAGGCCTTATATAGCATGGTAACTTTTTAGGATCATTCTTATTATGCCAAAAAGGAAATCGAAGTTGCCAATGCCAATGCAGAGCAACTACAAAAGATTTTAATGATCTTAATCACTACTTCGCCATGCTAAACAAGGACTACAAAGAGGCTAAAAATGCTATGAAGCATTGAACCTTAAGTGGTCTAGGGGAGATGAGGCCCAACATTAAGTTTAAGAGAAAGTGACCTCTTTAGCTGCTCATTTAATTAAACTAGAGGAGAAAGCACAAAGAGTCCCTCAATCAGAGAGCTAGATAGATGGTGTTGAAGAATAATATATGGAATTGTTTATAATCATCTAGTGGCTTATTAGGAAAAGCTCATTCCCATTCTGAGTGGTCAATTTGCAAGACAAAACTTCAGTATTATGCTTAACACATTTCTAGATAGGGAGAATGAAGCTCCTGCTACCTTTAATCTACTAAGTTCTCTAATTGTTATTAAGACTCAAGGAGTAAATCCCATTCTGCCCATTATAGAACCAAATCAAACCTCAAATGTAGGGATTAGAAAAGAAGACATTTTCAAGGCTAGATTTTAATGAGTCTTTTTTTTTAATTTTGTATAAATGAACATGCTTTTTATTTAGAAGTTCTATATGTTTATATATTTTCTTAATGCGTGGAAACTTGATATGTTGAAATTTCAAATTTGATTGGGGGATATAAAAAATAATAATAAAATTGCATATAAAATATTCTATCACTTGAAAAGAGAAATTGAGAACATTGCGTATCATCCCACAATATAGCTTAAAATAAATAACAAGACAATTTATTTATGTGTGTAACAACTCAAAAATCCCGACTCTTATGAATAATACTTCCTAGGGTGAATAGTGCTTCCTAAAACCCGAGTCCACAAAATGTACCGACGGGTACTATTAATTATGAGAGAATTTTGGACAAAGTTTGAAGTCAATCCAAAGTCGTTTGGATGGTCAAAAATGCTAAAATAAGATTTTACGGCAGTGTCCTATGAATAGTGTCGTAGGTAAAGCTAAACCATAAATAAAATAAAAAGTTGCTCAAAATAATCTAAAAATGTTACAACCTGATACTCAAATATTTTGAATAGTCTATTAGCTTTAGAATCAGAATTTTTTGAGATCGAAAAGTATTTTTACTAAATTTTTGAGATATAAAATGCATTTATTTTTTAGGTTCTTATCATAATTTGGGTTTGAGATTTTGGGAGAATTTAGGGTTTAGATTGATGGAATTTTGGGGATAAAAATGGAGAAAAATTGACGTTTTTATCGATTATAATAATTTTTCAAAAAAAGAAAAAATTATTTTTGAAAAAAGTATAAATAGGGGAAAATTTTCCTTTCACCCATTTATACCAAACACCTCCTCCTCCCTCCAAAAAATCCTCCCTCTCCCTTCTCCCTCTATTCCTTTGATTTCTTCCTCCACGTTGCGAACCACTCAGTAAGTTTATAACCGAATCGAAGAGGGTCCCGAGATCAGTCCACAAAAAACAAAATCACCGAGAACGACAGAGTATTTCGAGAGAAAAATCGAGAAGATTCTTGAGGTGAATAGTAACCTCCTAACACTTGAGTTTTTCTTTTCTGCTAATTTTATTTTTCACAGGTTCCTAGGGTGTCATAGAGCTCGTATCTAGGCTTTGAATAATTTTTTGACTTGTATATTATTTTATTTTATTTTTTGATTTTCATACCCTTTTGTATTCATAGGCAAGGTGTCCACCCGAGCCTCCTGAGGCTAGAAGAAGGTTTAGGCCAGCTTCAAGCATCCCATACAACCCACTTTGGTATGTGTAATCATATTAATTGGGTAAAAATATATATAAACCTATTATGTGCATTTTGCCATAAATTGGCATTTAATGATATAATGAGCATTTAATGAATATTTGGGCATGTATGGCATAAATGTATGATGAATACATGTAATGTGATGGTCTAGTATTAATTATGCATGTGTGATGCATATTTATGAGAAATCAAGAAATGCATTATGTGAGATTATGTATTTGTTGATGTTGTATGTATTTTATACTTATATGTATGTGCACCCCTAATAGATATTGATATGTGCCATGAGTGAAATGCATTTGGTGAATATATATATGTTGGCCGAATGGCCCTTGAATGGTGACATGTTCACACACGTGATAAAATGACCATATAATGCTAATATGCGATATAAACGCCATATGGCCATGTATAATCGATTAGAAGAGCATGGATGTGATATTAGGTATCTAAACATAACATATAATTATGAATGACTATAATGTATGTGTTTTATGGCCTTAGGCATGTGGAGGCCGAAATTCGCGTATGTAAGCCATATAAGCATATTCGTGATTATGCATGTAAATGACTTGAAAATGATGTTTTGTGCTTAAATGCCATTCCGAAAGTGCACGTATGATGACTATAATATGTTTGCATGCTTAGTAATGGTTGAATGCCATTTTGAAAGTTGTATGAGTTATTGCCATGAA